>CAUYPK010077937.1:0-51496 GCA_963574355.1 Loris lydekkerianus | reverse complement strand
AGCATGTTATATTATGTGTTTAATATATTATTGTTAAAATTATATGCTTTTGTGTGAGTGTTTGTCTGTTTTGGCAGGTCACTGCGTGGTGTGGCTCTCTGACTCTTACAGTTTAAAATTTTGGCTCTTTGTGTCGAACTTGTTCGCCACCCCTGAAATAGAGGTTCAGCCAGGTTAAGTAACTTGCCCAATGTCACACAACGAAGAAGTGATGGACCCAGGACTCAAACCCAAGCCTGTATGACTCCCAAAGCCTGTCTGGATCACCAGTGTCCTGTTCTGTTAACCGGCTCCCCAGTTTGGGCTCATCTCCAGCATCAGGGAACAGAGAAGGCCAGAGCCTCTGCTTCCTGGACAGCACTGCCTGCTGCTTCTGTGCAGTGGGGAGGGGTAGTTTGCTCTCACCAACCTCTCTGCTCTCTTGCACACTGCCCCCTCCTCCTCTAGGGATCTTCAGGGGTCACTGGGGATCCCAGCTGTATCCCCTTCAGTCCTCTCAGCACCACCCTGGCCCCTGGCACCCCTTGCTGGGTTCTTAGCACCTAACCATGAAATGGTTCTACATTGATCTACGAAGAAAACAGCCATTCTGGACGTGAGCCCTGATGCATAATATCATTATGGAGTCAGTAGCGCATCCCACCCCATTATCGCCTGGCCAGGCTTCTCCAAGACAAGGCTGGCTGCAAATGGCTTTCTCCTGTCTGGAGGGTGGGGTGGGGAGGACAGCCTGTTTGCCCTCCACTGCTGGAGGAGAAATTTTATCTTTAATCGACACTGGCTGCCTGCCACCACTTCGCCTCGCTGGTCCAGGCTCAGGCCAGTCTTTTCTCATGCTTCAGGAACAGGCTTTCCCTGGCTTCTTCCCTCTCCTTGGCCATGCCATCCTCACTCCACTGCTCTACACTGCCACAGACAGCTCCCGGGTGCTCTTGTCCTTTCTTGGTGTGACTAGACATGGAAAGCTCAGAAATCTATTCAGAAAAGCCTGAGAGCTACAGTAACAGGGTGGGAACTAACCCTTACTGTACTTCCTACTGCCCATGATCTGCAGACACATGCCCCTGGGTTAGGATCTTCATGCTGTCTTGGAAATAGGTGCTATCATTAACCCCACTAACAGACAGGGAGATAGGTTTGGTGAGTTGCTCCCAAGTTACCCACTTACCCCTTGGCAGTTCAAGATTTTGAACTGAGACCTCTGTGACTCTAAGTTTATGCCCAGAGTAAGATAAGAATAAACAGAGACAAACGTACACCCAGACCTGGCAGAGACCAGTGCAGAATGAAAATGCAGGGCCCTTGTTCAGCAATTAATTTCATTTTGGGAACAGCTGGGCATTAAACCCAGTGTGGGGCCCTCTGACCAACTGCACAGGCTGCAGACCCATGAAGCTGGCCCTGTGTGTGCCTCATGTGAGTGTGAAAGGGATAACAACAGAAGGGTCATGGCCCATCCTATCTGAGCCCAGGATGTGTTCATGCCCCATCCCTAAGTGGTCCCTGGTTGTGCCACGGGTCCCTAATTGGCCTCAGTACATCAGCCATCTGGTGATTCCAATACTTTGGCATCCCCAAGGCCCACTTAGAACTTGTGCAGCTGCAGGGAGGAAGGGAGGGCCCCGTAATATAAGCAGGAATACAGAGTAATTCCTTAGACATGGAACTGTCTTTTCTTCTGCGTTATGGCAGGGCTTTGTTCCGGCCAGTAATGGGAGATTGGAACACCATCTGGGAGTCAGAGGCACTAGGTTGGTCCTCTCTGGGTGTGGCCTTGGGCAGGTGGCTTTTCCTCTCTGACCATTAGTCTCCAGCTACAAAATGCAGGGGTGGGGCAGGGTTATGCTATGAGTGTGTTGTATTCCTCAGGTGTTGAGGGTGGGAGCCCAGGGACGTCCCCAGAGACACAGAGCCAAAAAGGAGAGACAGAGGCAGGTGCTCACACAGCAGGAGCAGCAAGACGCTCCAAATGTCTTTATTGGGGCTCGAGCACAGCATAACAGTTGAAGGCATGCGGACAGGGCACAAGGCCTGGCCTAGGCATGCCTCAGACACACACAAGGAGACAGCTTTAGAATAGGACTGACCAACACCAGGAAGGGGCAGGGAAGAATGGGATAGGGAGGGAGCGCTGAGGGAGGGGCAGAGGCCAAGGCTGAAGGGGTCACCTGGCCTCTGCTATTGCACGCATCCTCTGGCCACTGGCCAGGAAGTACAGTATTGCAACTGGTTTCCTCTCACCCGAGGCTTCCCCTTCTCAGACCCCTGAGCCAGATGGGCAGACAGACCCCTTCCCTGCCCGTCTGCCCAGCAGCATCTTTGAAAACAAACAGACGAAGGAGACAAAAAAATCAAAAATTTAAAAAAGACAAAATGCCCCCCTCAGTCAATGACACAGATAGAGGATAAAGGAGTGGAGGAGGCTATAAAGGAGTCCCTGGAAGTCCCTCACAATTGGGGTGCAGGGTGGGAGGTAGAACCCCAATATGGGCTGGGGTGGGGCTAATGGAGCAGCGACCCTGAAGGGCAGTCTGGCCTTCAATGGGCTTCAATAGGCTCCCTCTGACAGAGCAAACACTCCTGACAGAGTAGCCTAGGACCACCCAGCTGGACTTGTAATTCCCAGGCACACTTTTCCTAGGAATACACAGTCAGAAGAAACAATAAGGAACCAGGGAAAGGGATGGGAAACTTAGGGTGAGGCAAAGGGTTGGAGAAACACAGCCTAACAAGGACAACCACCAATAGCACGTGCACTACACACAAGAGTACAGTATGTATGAATATAGATACTATATGTGCATATATATCTCTTCAATGTACAGTAGAACAGAACATCAGACCTAGATGGCTCCAGGCCCCGAGGGTTGCATGGGAGGTTTTCCACCAGTCCTGTGCAAACAAGGATATCTGAGTCTTTCCCAGCGAAAGATTCTTGCCTGGGTTCCAGAGTTTCCCTAAGCCTCTGGCTTTCTGTCTGTCTGCCTGTCTCTCTCACGCTGGTGCCGCTTTAAGAGAGGGTGAGGACTTCAGCCTGGGCATAGTTGGACGAGAGGGCGTCATGGCAGGTCTCTGTGTTTAAAGAGCACAGGTGTGAGACACTGGGACGCACACTTTCGGCTCAACATTGCCTTCTGGAGGGGGTGGGGGCAGGGAGTTCAGCAAAAGAAAGGTAGAAACAAAGAATGAGATATTAGAAGCCAGCTGCTGACCCACAGGCTGCGGGCTAAGGAGCTGGAGCAAAGCTGGAGGCTGGAGGCACCCAGGGCTAAGAGGCCAGGAAGAGCAGTGATGGGTCAGGGAATGGGGCGAGCCCTTCATCACCCCTCTGGCAACCCAACTCTGGACCAAGGTGACTTGGGTGATGTCGCTGCTCATCTCCATACCTGTTCAGGTAACCACTAGCTTCAGGAACCACTAGCCTCTCAAGTCTTCAAAACTCCAATGCAGTGGAGAGAGGGACCATAGCCCTGCAGCCTGGCATGGAGGCAGTGGGGAAAGTTCCTGATGTGGCCTGTGGCTCATCAGCCTTCACCCCAGCAGGTGCCTGTCCAACTTGAGCTCTCCCCCAAATAGCTCCATCTGCCATCACCACCCTGGGATATTCCATTGTCCCAAGGAGCTGGTGAAGAAGGCTCCTGAGTAGTGCCATGTCGTGCCCAGCCCCCTTCCTCACTGTGGCAGGAACAGAGTCCCAGCAGCTGGAGGGCATGCAGCCTCAGGTGAATGCTGAAGGGGAAGGTCACGGAGGACGAATGTGCCTGTCTCAGGAGAGAAGGTCAGGAAATAGCATCTTAGTGAGAAACCCGACCCCTCAGAGCACCCTCATTGGGATCCCATCCTCAGCCTGGGATGTGTATGACCTGGGCTTTCCCTCTGTGACCGCCCCAGTGGGAGCATAGCTAGGTCAGGTAGGAATGCTGCTGCCTCAGCGGACGACCAGGATCAGCAATGCAGTTGGGAATTTCAGCCCCTTCCAGGCCATGCTGGGACAACCCCTGCAGCTATTGGTCTGAGGTCCAGGCCTAGGCCTCCTATCAAGTGGGGATGATTTGACATCCAGAACTCACAGCTTCTACCTGGCTGCCTTGCTACCACCATCACTCTCTAGGGCAAGGGTACTGTCATCTCAGGGTGATACTGTTTCTATTTCCTTTAGACTGTGTGCCCCAGCCACTCTACCTCGCCACCCCTCGGCCCCCTAGTGTGGTGAGCCTCTCAGTACCATTCTTGAGAAAATAAGAGAAGCCCAAGGTTCTCACAACCCTATTTCCAAGGACCAGCATAGAGTTGTGGTTGTGCTCTGTACTCCTAATGCCAACCTGCCTGCCTAGGTTAAGCACTCCCCTGCCACCTCTAGAGAATGGAGTCCTTGGAGCTTCTCCAAGGCAAGCTAGAGCAACTAGAGCCCGAGATGCAGTGGTGAGAATGTCTGGACTACCCAGGGGCCTTGGATGGGCATGGATGGGGGTGGAAATCACAGCAAGACCATGAAGTGCCCAGAGAGCTGGGGAGCAGAGCACGCATTATGGGAGGTAATGGCCTTAAGGCTACTTTTTTCACTGTATTCATGGACTTTCCATCTCCAGAAGCCTGAGGGTTGGGGAGGAATCTTCCTAGGAACCTACAGGCAATGCAGGGCTTATAGATGGTGACACACTCTGGTCAGGCAAAGGCGGCCCTCCTCCCCCAAGCTCTGTGAAAGGACAATCCTGGCCCAAAGACTTCCTCTCTGGCTCCTGCCAGCTCAGTCTTAGGCTGCAGCCAGCTCTTTTCAGAAGCCCTGAGAAGTGGCCTGTAGGGCTGTTGCAGCCCTGGTACAGACTGGAAGGTGAGGCTTCCCACCTGGGTTGCCTCCCTGCTCTGTGGGAAGGGGCTGGGCCTTGGTCCAAGGAAAACAAACTACACTCCCAGCTGGTGAGTGAGGGAGAGGCTTCTCCTGAGGCAGGCCCAAGGCCTGGGTGAGCCTGAGGCCTGTGCATTAGCTGCCTCCCTGGCAGAGCCTGGTATACAGGGGGGACTCTGTAGTGCCAGGACTCACTGACTCACCCTGCGCTTCCCCAGCACCCTGGAAGGCCCTCCGTATTTCTCCCACTAGCTGAGTCCTGCCTTTCCCTTACCAAGCCAGAGAGCCAGGAGGAACATGTGAAAGCCCACCTCCCCAAGCATTAGGGGCTCCAGCCTGGCGCTGCTGCATCTTGCCACCCAGGGACATCTGTGCCCACCATAGGGGTGCCATGAGCAGGCCCGTCCCTGTGGGAGGGAAGGAGGCGGTGGGTGCCGTGGAAACTTGGGCTCCTGACAACTTGAAGGCTGCCACAGAAATAGCGGCCCCAGTTCCCTTAACCAGAAAGGCAAGTCAGAGGAGAAAATTTAGCTGTGGTACCCATGCTAACCTGGACGCTTGGCTCCCCATATCTCTGCCAGAGCTGGGAAGCTGATACCAGGGAGCCCTGAAGGTCAAGACTGGATCTGTCAGCTGTGAGAGGAAAGGGGCCCAGCATCCCCATCCTGCTCCACAGGCTTTCCCATCCCTGTCACTTAAAGGGGCCTATCCCCTTCTGAAGGACAGCTGCATAGAGACCCTTGTATTCCTTCTTCTCAACTGAGGGGTCACTTCTGAGAGTAAGAGGGAGACAGGCCCTACAGACCACAGCAGGGCTGGGGTATCCCAGTACCTACTCTGAACAGACGTTCCTGGAAGGGACATTTCTGTGTGCCTAAGGCCGAGGGAGGCACTGAGAGGGGGATGCTCCTGGCAAAGGCTTTGCACAACACCCCCAGAGCCCTAAAATAATCTAACCTTTCTTTCCAGTTCACCTTTTGGGGTGGCCCCAGATTTCCCAGCCTCTGCTGAGACTCTGAATGCTGTCCTGCCACCCTGTCTCTGCCCATCAAGGAAAAAGCAGATACAAACCTTACTTAGTCATTCCCTCTACAAAATTGCATAACCTGACTCTAAAAATTGCCAGGCTCACGGCTTTGCTGTCAGGTCTAATTCCCATCAGGTGAAACAGGAAATGTCTTGGCCAAGATGCTCCTGTTCCTCAGGCTGCAAAGGGGCCCCCTTCCTTGGAGTGGCGGCAGCAGGTGCAGGCAAGACAGCCTCTGTCCTCATACATCCCCTCAGCTGCCCCCTGCGCAAGGTGTGCCCCTGCTCACCCAATGACTCACAAACCTGTTGTGCTCCTGGGCTACTTAGGTAAATGAATACACTTAATTATAGAAATTAGATGAGTCTCCGGTCCTGGCAGGAATACACAGCGCAGAGGCTGGGTGGGAGCGGCAGGTGACTCAGAGGCAGGCCTGGGAGTTTGAGGAAGCGAGAGAGAGAAGAAAAACGGTCGCGGAAGCAGACAAGCATGGAGAGAGATGCTGCAGCGCTGCGTGCAGATGGGATGCTGGGCGCTGCTGCTGGGAGTCCTCCGCTGAAGTGTGGGCAGTGGTTCCCGGAAATGAGGGCCTCCCGTGCCTAGGCAGTGCCCCCATGGCTTGTGCCACACCTGAGGTTACAACTCAAGGGGCCTCCACCTGCACCCCAGGCAGGAGCTGGAAGATATCAAGCCTCTTCCCCCAGGGCACTGCCCTTCCAATGCATCAAACTTCCCTCACACCAGCAGAGATAGCCCGTGTGACAACCTTTTTCTTGCTGGTCTGGGTGTGGGATGGACAGACAGACAGACAGACAGGCTGTTTTGCTACTGATTAAAGGCCACAAGGAATGGAAATACATTTGCAGTGGTTAAAAATATTAATGCAAGCATGGCTCCCCAGCAGGACTGACTGACTGGTCCCAGGCACACTGTGTACCACCACACACATGCCTGGCCACTGAGGTTGGCCCTGGTGGGACCCTGAGAGAAAATCTGGGCCCAGGCACAGGTCCTGGGTATGCTGGCACCTGTGGCTTTGAATGAGACCAGTATGGGTGGGGGTGTGGTAGAAGCCCTGTGAGTAACCTCCCCTTGTTCTCAGGCTCTAGAGCTGAACATTTTGGGGAGCTGGGTGCTGCACAGGAAAGGCTCGGGGGCCTGAATTCTCTTCCACCCCTCCTGCTGTTCTCTTCAGGGCCCAGAAGGGAGGTGGGCTGGAAGGGCATGTGAGTGTGCAGGCTGGTGTGTGTGCACCTGGAGGGGAGGAGAGTCGCTAAGTGGCAGAGTGACCGGGGGGTGGGCTGGTGAGAGGGTGGAAGGGGTGGGCGAGCAGGAGCTTTCTTGGAGGGTAGGGTGAGTTGTATCGCGATGCCAGTGGAGACAGCCCCAGGCTGGTTCCAGCTGCTCCAGCTATGTTGTTTAGACTCCGGGACTTTCCACAGCCTTGGTGAAGAAAAGGCACATGGGTCAGTGAGGCGCAGCTCCAGGAACTGCTGCAGGGCAGGTGGCCCTGGGCTGAGGTAGAGGGTCTGGCCTTCCTGAGAGAGGCTTCTTTACTCTCCTTGACCTCTGGGTCACCTGGGCTCCTGAGGACAGACTGTAGGATCCTATATCCAGCTGACCTTTGTCTTGTGCTGGTAAGTTCCCCTCCAGCTCTCTGACCACACAGCTGCACAAAGACCCTCCGGCCTCTAGCACTGGCCTTCTCAATCCTGAGAAGCCCTAATTAGCACCCACCGCACCTTCCTCCCAGAAAGGTGACACTCTGACTTAGGGGCAGCTACAGGTTAATGATGGGGTCTGTGCCCATGGCTGGAGGAGGCCTGGGCCCACTCACTTCTGGTCCTAAATGTAGCCCGAGCACAGAGAAGGGCGGCATGGTATGGCGTGGGGAAAGTTGTCAAGTGCGCACTGGGAGTTTGGCGATGTTAATTGCCACACTTGCTTAGCAGGGCCTGTTTCCCAGCAACCCACCTGTTCCCTCTCGAAGGTCACTCTAATTGGCTGAGCTACACGCTTGTTGCCAAGAAGCAGTGTAGAGGCATCTTGAAAATAGAGCAGCTGGGCCCCACAAGCACCCCAGAGAGATGGGGTGGAGGAGTGTAGGCTCCCCTGCCTGGTACACACACACGTGTGGCCCCTTCCCCAGGTGTGGCCCCTTCCCTGTGCCCTGGGGTCCCACACAGCCTCACCTACACCTACTAAGCCTGACAGCTCCGTGCAGAGAGCAGGCAAGCCCGGCACGCTGTGCTCCAGTCCCTGGAGTTGGATGGGGTCCCTTCTGCCTCTCATTCTAGGCTATCCACTTAGCATGCTCTAGCCAGAGCAAGGCTCTGGGCCTGAACAAGGACGCAGTGGAAGCAAGTAGAGAGGCAGAAGAGAAGGTCACATCCAGGGCGTGGGGATGAACAGAGGGACACGGGCACGGGGATGAGATCTGGGCCAGTTATCTGGGGCTCCTGGGCTACCTCTTTCCAGGAGCCAGGCCACTGCTCTTTCTCTTGCCACCTCCCAGAACCCACACTCAGCAAAGTTAGACACATGCCTCTCAGGGCCTGCTCAGTGTCTGCATGGCCTAAATGTGGGAATCATAGTGCTGAGAGGGAAAAGGTCTGGGAAAGTGCCCCCAGAGCATGCCTGGCCTGGGCTGCCCATGGGACATCATTCAGGGGACACAGGCATGCCAGGCTACTCGTGCAGCTGCCACTGCTCCTGCATCACTCAGCCCAGTCTGGGGTTTAGGGTCAGTGGGAAGTGGGGTTGAGAAATCTGGCTGGCTAGGAAGTGGCAGAGAACGCAGGGAAGAGCATTGCTTGGGGGTGGGGATCAGGGTTTGGCCTGGAACAAGGTAGGTTAGGTCACAGGAATAGGGCAAGAATGACAAAAAGGTTCTTGAAAACTGGGTAGAAAAAGCATTCGGTCTTAAGACCCTTGCTCTCAGCCACTGGCCCTCTGCCATCCCTGATCATTTTTGCACCCCTTTCCCAGGCCAAGAATCCCTAGCTCCACAGCCCAACTTCTATCCTGTGGCCGACACAGGCTTGGGCTGGCGATGTTCCCTGCTTGTCCTTGCTCCCTTTACCTCTCCAAATCCTTCAGAACATTGCTCAGATGGAGCCCACTCACTCTGTCCCCCTGCCCCTGGTCACCCTGGCTGGCTCTGCCTCAAGAGGATAGGCACACCCCACGGGCTTGCAGATCGGGTCAGCCCACCTGGGCTCCAGGACCCCAGTGCAGGATGGATGTGGAGCCTGTGCAGCTCCCTCACTCCTGAGTGCTGCTGCATCTCCTGGGAGGATTTATCAAGAAGCCTTTGCTGTGTTTAAGGAAGGCCTAGGGTGAGGATGGCAGTGACTCTGTGGAGCAGCGCCTAACGGTAGACGAGGGATGAAAGGAAGGCAAGGAGCAGGGTCCCCTGTCCTGGTGTCCCCTCAACCTTCTAGCACCACTCTTCCCTGTGGGCACCTGGTAAGGAGGGCTCCATGTGTCCTTCTAGGATGCTGGTGGCTTTTCTAATCCAGGGACTAGGAGATCAGGTAGCTATTCTACAAGTGGGACGCACAAGGCAGAGGAGATGGTGGCTCCCATCTCAGGGGTGGGGGACCTCAAGCTCTGTTGGGGGGACTGGGGAACCTTAGCTCCACCGGGACTCCCCACCTGCTGGGCCCAGGAGCCATACCTTTCCGGACACTACCATCAGCACAGGCAAAGTCCCCAGCGCTGAGCAGGAAGCAGGCAGCTGCCTTCTTGTTCCTGTCTCGAGTGGCAGAGCGTCGCAGGGCCCGGCGCTCCTCGGGCGTAGGGGCAGAGGCCAGGGGCTGGGTGAGGCCACCTCCCTCCTCATCTGACAGCACTGCATTGGCATCACCATTCTGCTTGGAGTCTGAAGGAGACAGACAGAAAGGAGGCTGCATGAGGGGCTATCTGGGCCTGGGTCACCTAGGGTCTTCCAGGTCTCAGACCCAGGGTGTCACTCTCCAACCTGAGGAGGGGGCATAGGATCTTCCTAGGGAGAGTGTCACTAAAGCCAGGGAGGTCTGTGCCTGGGGCCAGGGACAAAGGGCAGGATGCTGATCTCAGTCTGAAGCCACAGCACAGACAGCACAGAGCCCCAGTCTGCCTGCTGAGGGCTGGCCACAAGATCAGCCCAAGGCAGGCAGTGGACTCTACTTCCTCCTTGGGTCTGACTTGGGCTGACACTTGGACAAGTTTGCATTCCTGAGGAGAATGTCTAACATGTTGGGGTAAGGGGAGAACCATCAGGATTAAACCTATGAAGTGGTGTCCATTGGCTATCACCTGGAAGCAATTATTCCTATTCACTAGGCATTCAAACCATAGTCCAGTGCCCAAAAGACTTAGAGCCCTCTGCTCCCAGGGCTAACCTGTGTCTGGGGAGGATATTGTGGGATGAAGCTTCAATTGAGCTCCTTGCTATTATGGGCTTAGTCCCAACCCCGCCTGTCAGGCAGCAGGACAGGTGAAGCAGAGCCCTTGGGTCTAGAGAAGAGGAGGTTACTTGGCCCATAGTAATGGCCATGGCATTGGCTGAGCATGCCCTCAATGTAGCTGAGCAGCTGGAGTTAGCCTAAGGGTGAAGCTGATAGGGCTGCAGTTAAATGTGCATTAAGGAACCTACCTGATTTCCTGATAATAGGATTCTCTCTAAGGTCTGAATGGGACTCAGAGTATAGCTGAAATTCCCTGAGAGATTTGTATTCAGGGATTAGGAAGGGTTACCACTTTGGTGGGGAAGAAGGGGGACACCCAAAGGGTGGTGTTCTACCAAAGCCTTTGGAACACCTAGTTCTCTGCAAGAACCCAGGGAATGAGTGGCCCTCAGCTTGTATGATGGGCACATGCCAATAGGCCACAGGTGAGTGTTCCAAGTCAGGCATCTCCCCCGGAGGACCTTTCCTGCTCTGCCCACAGATATGCCAAGAGCTGTTGCTTTAGTTTCCTGGTCCAGCTCAACCCGTGATGGCCATGGCCTGGCATCCAATAGTTCCCTATACCAGGAATCCCATACATTCCCCAGGAACCCATCCCAGACCCAATAGCCAGGATGCCTTTCCCACCGTCCAACCTAACTCCATGTTCCTGGGGATCAAGCTGATTTCCAGTCTCGTCACTGACAAAGGGGAAGGTGAACTTTCTTGAGATGGCCTTTCCCATCCTTGAAGGACAGGATTCAGATGCCCAGGCCCTCTCCTTCCAAGATGCAGATGCCAGTTTCTTCCACCTTCCTCCTTGTCCTAACACTGTGGGGGCCACACCCTTCTCAGTTCCCTTCCATCCCATGTTGAACCCTGAGCCCAGGACTCAATCTAGCTGAGCCGAACAGAAGGCAGCCTCCCACTGCTGTTACGTTATCACTTTATTAGGCCAAGAGACACCACACTCGAATGTTTGGAAAGAAGTGATTCATGTGTTGATGTACCTTGGAAGAACAGCTGCCGTGCTCTCTGGCTAATAATGACAACGCCTGACATTTGTAAAGGAGTTTTAACTTCTCAAAATGCTTTCGTATCATTCATTTGGGTCTAAGTCTTGGGGGTAAGATGTTGCTATCATTCCCATTTTTCAGGTAAGGAGTCTACGCCTAAGAGGATAAGTGACTGGCCTCAGGGCACACAGCACAATGGCCAAGATGGGGATAGAAACCAGGGCATCTAACACAGAGCCTCCTGCTCAGAGCCTACATTGGAGTACTCACTCCACAGATCTAATGTTTAGGAAGCTAACAGCTAGGCAGAGCACAGAGACATATGGCCTCAATATTTTACCCTCACAAAGGCACATATTATACCAAGGAAAGCCCAGTACAATAAAGCACACCACCAAATTCCAAGGGCTGAGGTTCACCGGGGAGCTCCCTTGGCCACTGGGGAAAGAGGGACCTTCCTTCCCAGCCTCTAATCTCACCTGCCCGGTTCCTCTCGACCATACCCTCTTCCCGGGCAGGGGGGCTGGTATCACTATAGGTGCTGTCCCGGGGCGAGGTCTCCTCGGACTTGCAGTACATTGGTGACTCAAGCTGGGCTGGCCGTGGCACATGCTTCTTCCGTTTCTTGGGCAGCTTCTGCTTGGCCATGGCCAGGGAGTAGTACATGCCGAAATTGTTGACAATGACGGGCACTGGCATGGCGATGGTGAGCACGCCTGCCAGCGCACACAACGCCCCCACCAGCATGCCTGACCACGTCTTGGGGTACATGTCCCCGTAGCCCAGTGTTGTCATGGTCACCACAGCCCACCAGAAGCCGATGGGGATGTTCTTGAAGTCAGTGTGGTCATTGCCCCGTGGGTCAGAGGGTCTGGCCCCAATGCGCTCAGCATAGTAGATCATTGTGGCGAAGATGAGCACGCCCAGGGCCAGGAAGATGATGAGAAGCAGGAACTCGTTGGTGCTCGCCCGTAGCGTGTGGCCCAGCACACGCAGCCCTACGAAGTGGCGTGTGAGCTTGAAGATGCGCAGGATGCGCACGAAGCGAACCACGCGCAGGAAGCCCAGCACGTCGCGGGCCGCCTTGGATGACAGGCCACTCAGTCCCACCTCCAGGTAGAAGGGCAGGATGGCCACAAAGTCGATGATGTTCAGCAGGTTCTTGACAAAGTCCAGGGTGTCAGGGCAGCACACGATGCGCACCAGGAACTCCAGCGTGAACCACAGCACACACACGCCCTCGATGTAGGTCAGGATGGGCTCTGTCTCCACCTCACGCCGGAAGCGCACGCTGGTGATGTTCCCCACGCGGTGGATCTCTGTCACGTTGCGGTCAATGTTGAAGGCCTCGTGTGTCTCCAGGCAGAAGGTGGTGATGGAGACCAGAATGAAGAAAAGAGAGGCAAAGGCCACCACCTATGGGCAGGGGAGGAGAGCAGAGTAGGGGGGCAGCTTTAGAGAGGGATGGGGCCAGCTGTGACTATGGACCTCTGGACAAGGGTCACCAGGCAGAAGGTGAGAAGTGAGATTAGGGTACAGTCATGGGATTGCAGACTCCTCCCTGGGAAACTTTATCAGGAGGGAAAAAGACACTTTGTTCTTAGAACCATAAAATATCAATGAAGAATAAAAGAGGTTCAGAGGGGCTTTCTCCATCTGCTTGGGTGCTCTATGGCAATGCTTCCCAGTCCCTGCCATGTTGCATAGAAGATAGAGACTGTTCCTGACCAGAAGCAACTGGCCAGGGAACCACAGCCACTAGCCCTGCCTGTGGTAACTCTACCCACCTCATTGTGCTTTCAGGCTTCTCAGACTATAATGGGCATACAAACTCTTTGACAATCTTGTTACAATTTTGATCCAGGAGGTTTAGAGCAGGGCCTGTGATTCTGTATTTCTACCAAGTTCTCAGGTGAGGCTATTTACCACAGCTGGAGTAACTAGGCTTCAAGGCAGTGGTTCTCAAAGTGAGGTCCTAGGCCAGAAGCATCAGGTCCCTAGTTAGAAATGCACATTTCAAACCTCCACTCAAACCTGCAAAGGAGAAATGGTGAGGGGAGGACACTAACAAACCTTCCAGGTACTCCTGAATGCATACTAAAGTTTGAGGTCTACTGTGTTAAGGTTCCCAAAGGCAGGCTACAGCAAGGAAGAGCAGGCTGAGCCTCTTCCTGCTAGCTGAGCCACTGGCCACAGCCCTCTTACCTCCCACCTCAGGATGTCCCGACGACATCTTGCCCAGACAAGTCCCTGAAGGAAGACAACCGGCATAAGGGCAGGAGACAGGGTGGTCTGCCCAGAATAACCAGTTTCACCTCCCCTTCCCACAAAATGACATCTCTTGGGATTCCGAGCTCTAAAGAAAAATGAACCAGATTAGAACGTGCCAGTGGCTGATCCTGATAGCTGCTAGGATCTTAGCTAGAATGATGACAGCAGCACTCGCCAGAGGAACAGCTGGGTTTAAGTGTCCAATCATTATGAATGGAGATGAAATGCATGTGTAATAACACCAATTACGCAGTCTTCATATGTTATTCATGCCCTGCCATTCATCATGGTCAGGATGCCTGCTGCTGGGATCCCGTCTTGTGCTCCCTGCTGCTGCCTGTCCTGGGTGGGGCTGAGTCTAAATAGGTGGATAAGGGAGGTCTGTGGCCCCCTGATCATTTGGCAATCCCCATACTTACCCCACCCTGATTTCCATCTGTCTGTGGCTCTAAGGGCTCCCTATCCAATAAGATTCAGAAAAGTTTCCTCCTTGGGAGTCTTTACCAGGAGAGAAAAGACACACCTTATTCTTAGTACCCTAAATCTTCAATGAAGAATATTAGGGGATCTGGAAAAATGAGGCAAGTAGCACCATCTCTGGGGCTCTGGGAGCAGGAACAAGTTTGAGAAGGGAACTTTGAGAATGAACATGCAGCAGCTGTCTCTTCTGTGCCTGTTAAGGACTCTGTAAATGCTTCAATTGCCTACATATCCTCTCAGTGACCATGTTAGGCGGGCCTCATCATCCCATTTTATGCAGGACAAACTGAAGATCCAAGAGGTTATATACTTCCCTGAGGTCACACAGCCTAGAAGGAGTGTTAAACTTCAAAGGCTGTACCTTTTTTCATACCCTGTCTTTACCACCTTGAAGACAGGGTCAACTTGTAGGCCCAAGAAAGTGATCTCTGAATTGTTGTTCCTGTTTGCTGTCAGTTCCCTGAAGTATGCTATTTTATATAACTCATTTACACTTGAACTTGGATGGGTTAATCAGAAACAGGTAGGGTCAGGGAGTGGTTGACAAACATACTTTCCCTACTCTACAGTTTTGCCTGGAGATTCTCCTGCCTGCTTCTCCCCAGTGAAGGTAAATTCACTGTCCTTTTTTGGCCTCATTTTTCCTCCTCTGAGAAATAGGCTGCTGAGATAAAACAGGCTAATATGGGCATCAGACAAATGACTCCAGCCCATGGGTTCTTCATGGCCTTCCAGAGATGAGCTGGTAGAAGTGCCTGCTTGTGGCCATGGCAATGTTGGGAATCCAGGGTCCTGGTACCATCCTTCCCCGGAGAAACAGAAGGGGTTGGGGTAAGGGTGGGGATAACATATACCATTTCTACCAGGAAACATGGGAAGCAGGAGCTTGCCCTCTGAAGAAAAGTTAGCCAGGAGAATTGACCCACCTGGGAGCTCTGAGCATGAAGTTAATTAGTGATTTAGAAAAACAAGTTCAGGAAGAGCTGCCAGGGGGCTGAGCATAGGGAACAGAGAGAGTGGGGGAGGGAGGACAGTTCGGACCCGGCCACCCTCACCTTCAAGACCAAGGAACCTGACTTGTTACTCCTGCCACAGCTCATTTTGCAAACCACCCTCCAGGAGTATGGGACAACTCCCTGTACTCCTGCTCTCCACTCAGGCTTTTTTTTAGAACTATTCCATCTACTAACTTCTAACCTTTGCATCCACCCTCTCAAAAGCTGATGGCAGGTAAATGGTGGCCAGGTGTACCCCGTTTTCAGGGGAAACAAAGCCCCTGGAAGCAGATGACTTGCTCAGGATCAAACTAGAGCCAGGACTCCTGGCTCAGAGCCTTCTACTTGGTCCCTCTGGCCAAGCAAGTGGAAACAATCCACCCTATTCTTGGTGAGTCTGTGTCTGCTGGGACCTCTCTAAGGCTGGGCAGCAGGTGCCCAGCGGGCCCCAGGAAGCCTTCAGCCTTCATTCCCCAGGGAGTGGGAGCTGGAGCCGAGCTGTGGAATATCCGGTGGCTTTGGCTCTGCTACATTGCCCTGGGTGGGTCTCCACCTTATAGATTCTCTTTATTTCAGGGCCCAAATTATTCCTTTCTCCCCTAGGTCATCACCCAATCTGAATTATTTCCTAAGTGGCTGACCCCATTTCCAACTGCTTTTCATTGGCCTTAGTCTCTGGGGGTAGGAAAATGTCCTTCTTCCTCACAACTTCCTTGATTAGGGCTTCCCATGACAAAAAGGTGTCCAGGGAGGAAAAGGTGGCTGCAACATCACCACTCTGCTTAGAGGTCAAAGCCTCAGGCTCCAGCCTTCTATTCCGACCCTGGTAAGCCAGCTGTCCTGCAGAGCTGGCTGGGCCTCCCTCCCATCAGCCCTGACGGACTGACAGCAAAAGAGCTAAGGAGCCCTGGGCTAGAAGCTTCAGAACTGGGGTCAGATTTCCTGGGTTCCTCCTCCTTTTTGGGGGACAGGGCCAGGTACATGGTGCCTCCTGTACTGTTTCATCAATATACAATGGGGACAGTACTAATGTCCACCTCTAGTGTTGCTGGAGGATTAAATGAGCTTCTACACGGCAAGTGCCTGACACCCAGTAAGTGCTTGATAAAGTGGAGACAGAGCTGAGGAGGTGCGGGGTCCCTGCGAAGGACCCCGTGTCTGCAGCTTCTGAAGGTGTGCTGAATCTGAAGCCAAAATATCACAGAAACCTTGCTTTTTGGATGTGAAAGAGACTTGGAAGATTACCCAGTTCAACTCCCTTTCTGCTGTTTGACAGATGAAGAAACTGAGGCCTGGGGAGAAGTGACTCACTCTGGTTTCCATGGTTGAAGCTGTCGGTTCTTTCCCCTGCAAAGGCATGGAATTTGCTGGAAGTCAAAACTGCCCAAGCAGAAAACTGCTGGTGTGAACTGGCTCCACCAGCGGCAGCTCTTCTCCTGCCTTCTGGGAGGTTACTGGAGGGTCTGGGCCTCTATGCAGGAGTGTGCTTCTCCTCCAAGCTTCCTGTTCCCCCGGGTTTCCTCAGACATACACTGGCTGGCTGTGTCCTATTGGGGACCCCATCCATCTCGAGAGGCCCAGGCATTTCAGCTGGTGGCTCAGCCTCCTCCACCAATCCCACCCCATGACTTTCCTTGTGGAATGGAAAGTCACACTTTTGGGTTGAAGTTGGGCTCTGCTACTAACTTCCTGTGAGACCTTGGGCAAATTTCTTAACCTCTCTGAGCTTTAGGATCTTTAGTTATAAGATGGACAACTGAGCACCCATTATGTGCCAGACACTGTGCTGGGGAACAGCAGGAAAAAAACAAACACCCTTGCCCTTACATTCTAATGGAGGCAGACATACAACAAATAAACCAGTAGAAAACACAGTAAGTCAGACAGTGTGTTACTGAGTGCAAAGAGAAAAAGGAAATAAGGGGTGCAAGGGTGGGGTTATTTCAAATGAAGTGGTCAGCTAAGGCTGCAATGACAAGGGGACATCAGACCAGAGACCTGATGGAGTGAGGCACTGAGTCATACAAAGATCCAGAGAACTGAAGAGGCAGAGGAACAGGCAGTGCAAAGGCCCTGAGGTGCAGCAGGCTTGGTGCATGTGAGGGAAGAGAGCAGTACCTGCCTTACAGGATTGTTCTGAGGAAAAAGAAAAATGATACTTGTAGAACTCAGCGCAGAGCCTAGAATGTCTCAGGAACTGAGCAAGGGCTAAGTGAAGGGGAGATGTGACAGACACCAATCACTGGAACTGAATACAATCTGCGAGGGGCAGGAGGGGAGCCCGAGGAAAAAGGGCCAGGGAGACAGATGGACAGATAAACATAAGAAGACTCATGCCCGAAAACCTATATTAAGGAAGAAGTGTAGGAGAAGGAAAAATTGAGAACACAGCCAAAGACACTTGCAGAGTAAGATCTGTAGGGATGGGGTGAGGAACTGAGCCTTCTGGAGAAGCGAGATCCTAGTGCCCGGGCAGAGGAAGTGGGGCAGCCCTGGGATAAGAGGAAGAAAAGGAGAACAGCTGCCAAAAAGCATCTCTGAGCTGTCCCTTGGCTCCGGGTGAGGGCCTACACCAGGCTTGGATCTCAGCAGAGGGACATCCCCTCTCCTCCCCTCTAAGGGCTCGCCTAGGAACAGAACTCGGCCCTACCCCACCTCTGGCTTACGTCCAGAGCCAGCTCCTACCTAGCCCATCTTCTACTGAGCGGACACCTGGGGCCTCTCAGAGCCACTGGGTTGCCCAGAGCTGATGAGTCTCAGCTCCAGAAAGACTCAGGTCAGCCCAGAACCTACTATTCAAATGGAATTTCTAGTCACTGACCATCTGCATCCCATGCTGTCCTGACTCTGCTTGGGCTGGCCTCCTGGATGGGAAATTCCTCCTTTCCCTAACTCTGCATGGTTTAGCACTACCCACACTGGAAACTTATTTATTTATGTATTTATTTATAACCTGCCTCCTTCTAAAAATTACTTAAGGGAGCTAAGACACCCTACAAGGCTCACCTAAATCAACTTCTATTTCCTTGCTGAGGCATCCCTGAATGCCCCCACATCCTGACCCCATCCCATGTAGAGGCGGGATTTATTGATTCCTTCCACTTACCTCCTATTGAACTTTATTATGACTACTGTGACACTTCTCATGACCCATCTTGTATGACTGCCATTTCTTGTCAGCTAATTTCTCTTGACCACCACCTACTCCACCTGAGCTGGTTCTCTTCATGAGTGGGGACCACTTCTGACTCATCTGCTGATTTCTAGAATC
The DNA here is from genome assembly GCA_963574355.1 of Loris lydekkerianus. Taxonomy (NCBI): domain Eukaryota; kingdom Metazoa; phylum Chordata; class Mammalia; order Primates; family Lorisidae; genus Loris; species Loris lydekkerianus. The sequence goes on along the minus strand of CAUYPK010077937.1, from coordinate 33,160 downwards.
AACTCTGGTTGTCTGGTATACAGTAGCTGCTTAGCAAATGTTTCCTGAATGACTGAAGCCAGGTAACCCAGTCCTGGTGAGCCTGTCATGAGGAGAGATAAGCTCTGCTGACAAAGGTGTACCCAGGAATATCTCTAGGGCCTAGGACCGCTGCTGCTCCCCAGCCTACTTCCTGGTAAGGACCCCTACCGGGGGCCTAGTGACCATCAGCTCTTAGCCTAAAGAGAACCCGAGCAGGGAGCTGGACCATGTCACAGCAGCTTGGTTGTACTCAGGGAGGAAGGACAGCACAAGTGCTATGCCTGGCATTCCAAGCTGACAGTGCCCATCGTGGAGGTGAAGGATATGGGGGCCTCCTGGCTCCCAAGGCCCAGCTGCCTGACTCTGCTCCTGCCTGCTCTTTCCCTCATGCTCCAAAATAGCCTAAATTTATCCCTCTCCACCACTCCACACCCTACCCCAAATGCTGACAAACAGAAACACCTCATCATCCAGAGACATGATGTTCAGAGGCAAATGTTAGTCTGTTCAGAACAAGAGAGGAAAACAAAACAAAGCTAGGAAGAAACTGGGAGGTTGCCCAAGGGTAGGATCTGCAGGGAGCCCTGTGGCCTTTGGCTTGGCCCCCGTTCCTGCCCTCAGGCAGGAGACACAGGGGCTGCCCCAGAGCAGGCTGGCACTGCTCTCTGGAGGGCTGTGGAGTTCTGACCTGCTGAGCTCAGGTTCCTGGCTCACCCAGCTCAGAGGGCATACATCAGTGAGTCCTGACCCTCGCTGCAAAGTCTGTCATGATCACTGCCTGCTCCCCAGGCAATGCCTGAATCAGAGAAGCCAGGGCACCTTCAAAAGGAGCAGGTAGGAACAGAGCCCTCATTTCTTTCCTAGAAAGCCTAGGTTTCATTTCTCTGCCTGGGCCAGGGGAATCCTAGCTCTACTCTAACAAAACCTCCCTTCTTTTCTCCTGTGCAAGGCCCACACAGAGAAGAGAGACAGACATTAGACTTGAGCAATTCTAGGGAGTGAGGAGAAGGGAAGGAAGGGCTGGAAGGAGTGAGGAGAAGGAAGCTCTCTAGTGAAGGACTGTGCTCTGAGCCCTCTGGAAGCCGAGGCCCTCCCTGCACAGCAGCTGAGGGAGGCTGTGATGGGAGCACAAACTTAGACTCATGAGACCTGGGTTTGGATCCTAGCACAAGCAAGGACCCTTGAGCAAGCCCCACAGGACATCAGGTTCCTCATCTGCAAGTTGAGGCCAGCAGCCCCTGCCTCACCTGGAGGGCATAAAAAGCACATGTCATACACCTGATGCATAGTGCTGCTTAATAAAGGTGAAGACCCAGCTTTAGCTGCTTTCCTGGAGTAGGAGGTCCTATGGGTCACTTCACTACTCACAAGGGAAACATCGTGGGAAAATCAACTGCTTTAGCCAAGAACTATAATCCTTAACAAGGCTGATAACTGAGCTAAAGCTAATCTAGTCCCTGAGATGTCTGCAAACTGGGGTGGGGGAAGGGAGTATCCCAAGACCCCCTCCTTCATGCCTCTGGCCTGCTCTCAGAAAAAGAGGAAGGCATGATTCTATACTCTGGGGGCTGCCAAACCTCCACTGGTCTCCCTTAAGCCATGAAGCCACCCTGGTGAGCTACACCCCAGGCTGCATGCCTCTAGCTCAGGACTACAGCAGCAGATGCCCAAGGGCTGGTCACAATGAATGGAGTGGGGGTTGAGTATCTCGGCCCAGAGTCCGCCTGAGCAGGCAGCAGTCTCTCATAATCAGCTCAGTTCACTTTCTATATCATTTTGCTCCCATCAAATGCACATTGCCATGTTGAAAAAGACACCTCGGGCTCTGCCCTCCTTCACTCCCTACCTTGCAGTGAGAGCCAGAGACTCTGAAGTACACTACCCAGGGAATAGGCTGGGCGAGACAGCAATACTGGCTTGGGGTAAAGAGGGGCAGAGTACAGTCCCAGAACTCCTAGCACAGCACTGTGCCCTCAGGCCTAGAGTGGCTTTAGAGTTTGTGTTCCTTCAGAGGTCCCCAGCTGCCCCAGGGTTTTCTGGTGCCATCTACAGGAGGTACAGAATCTCAGAACACCCCTTAGGTCAGAGTAAGAAACAAGCCACCACTCTGCTGTGAAAACAGCCAAGTTTAGTGGAAAGAACATGTTGTAGTCACAGGAGCAAGGGCTTGGAGTCAGAGACTTTGGCTTTGATTCAAAGCCTGGCCACTATCTGGCTGTGCGACCTCAAACAAGTTGTTTACCCTCTTAAAATCTCTCTCTGGTAAGTGAGGATAACGGTCCTGTTTTAAGTTTATTGGTAGGATTAGAGATTAAACCATATACTGCAAAGTACTTGCATGGGGTGCTCCATAAATAGTTACTAATTCATTTTTTTAAATTAGGGATTTCCATTTGTATGTCACAGGAGCAGCCAAAGCCTTGACTTCACCTGTGTTCATCAGCAGGAGGCAAGTCCTCTTTTGGTGCATGTGGTAGCCAATGCTCCACGTGGCTATTCCCACCAGTATTAACCACCAGAAGCCTGGGACCTAGGCATCAGTTGCAGGCTCTGCTGTTAATTGTGTTGCCAAATCTTGTTTCTTCACTGCTTAAATGGAAGAATTAACCCTGCCCCACCACAAACTTTAAGACCTAAACAGAAATGCCCAAGGTTGATGTGATTCTACATCAAAAGGACAAAGGATCTTGAGTTCTTGGAGAACTCCAAGGGCAGGCCAGGCTTACTCAAAAAGGGCCCTGGCTGGGCCATTCTGCAGTGAATTGAGGAGAAAATAAACTCACTGATGGTACAGTCCCTTGGAATCCCAACGGGAAAGAACCTGAGCAATTGCAAAGTCTCTGGGGATGCTCAGAAATAGGGCCTACCTGTCCCAACCAACTCATCTCATTCCTGCCTCCCTGGCTTATCCCCTTTCCCCGTCTCTGCTAAGCTAAATCCTCCCCCTGCACCCAACTTTGAAAGGTCTAAATTATTTATGCTTAACTCCTTCCCCTAGTGCAGACAGCCAAGCACCAACAATAGCAGACGTAACCAACTACATGAGAAGCCCATGGGACTCACAGCAGACCCAGGCCAGGGGCATTACTGCGCCTTCACTTTCTGAGCTAGTCTCAGGCTGCAAGGAAAGAAACAAGGCAGTGGGACGCTCTAGCTTCACTCTCAGTTCCAAAAAAGATCCCTGCCCTCTAGCTAGTGACTACCTGCAGCCCCAGCCTGGTATCCTGCGGCTCTGAGACCTCTGCTCCTCTCTCTGTTTCCTGGCAAGAGATTCATCTGCCCTGGTCTGGCATTGATGCCAGCCTGGCTCCTCCCTGCAGTCCTACTCCCCAATCCATTGCCCTCCCCTGGGTGGAGAAGCGGAACTTTTCCTTTCATGACCAGAATGAGGCCCAGCACAGGAGTGTTGAGAATTATTTATGTGACAAGTTAGGATGCCAGAGGTACAACCAGCTTCCAAAGCAAGCAGCAGTCCCCAGACCCAACAAATTACATTGTTTAGTATGTCTCCCAAACAGATCCAGTCAGGCCTTAGGCTGCCCACCCTGACATTAAACATCATCCAGGGTTTTCTTTTTTTCAAGAATCTAAAGCCATCTTTTTTTTTTTCTAAAGCTACCCAAGCATAATGGGGTATCCCCCTACCCTACCACTGCCTTCCACTTAATAGGGCTAAAGAAACCTAGATTAACTTGGGGGAAGGGGTGGTGGGAAGGGATGGTGGGAAGGGACTAGGTCTTGCCTAAATCAACCTATGCTTGCTCCTGCACCCCCATACACCCACTTTGAGCAGTAACCTGAACCAGGGCTTTCCGGGAAGCCAATTTCTGCTGCAGCAGTAAGAAAAGACGTGGCAGCCAATCTGGTATTGCAGGAAGCCTGTGGCTGGCCACCGGCTGTGGGAACTTGGAAGGGTCTAGACCAGGGGTGGGGAACCTGAAGACACATGTGGCCTTGTATCATGCAGCCTTTTGACCGAATCTAGATTTTCCAGAACGAATCCTTTTAGCCCTATCCAAATCTCCTCTCATCCCAGCTGAGGCCAGGACATCCCAGGTGTGCAGGAAGCGTTGGGGCATAGCATAATTCCTGGACAGAAGGCCAGATATGGTCTCAGCTTTGCCTCTTACAAGCTAAAGATGCTGAAATCTATGCCCCTCTCTAAAATGCAAAGTTGTCAGCACATTGAGCTGCTGGGAGGATTTAAATGAGGTGGTGCAGCATGGAAGCATCTAATACAACACACCCTAGCTGCTTTCCTCTCAACCCTGCCTGTCCCCAGCAACAGGCCAAATTGCAGCTGCTGGGGACTGGTCCTCTGGAGGAGTGTACAGAGCTGAAGGCTCTGTGTAGTTCAAGGAAGGGGGTGGAAGAGCTGAGCTAAGGGCACCCCACTCACTGCAAAGGGATGCGGCAAAGTAGGCAGCTGGGATTGAGTCCAAGTAGTAAAACAAGTGTGTGCAAGCTCCTGATGGGGCTGGCAGGGGAGAGGGTGGGAGTGTGTAATTCCCCTGAGGGCCATGGAGGGGAGTTGGGAGGGAGGCAGGAACAACCTGCAGTGCTAAGTCTGGTCGGGCTCCTTCCTGCCCCTATCCATCACGCCATGCGACCCTTACAGACCCCGGATCCTGCACTCACCCTGGCCGCCCTCGAAGAGTAGGGATCCTCGAAGAGCGCCCACATGCGGGGCTGCCAGCCGCGGCAGCCCCCGGACCCTGAGCCCGAGCCTGCACATCCCTCGTGAGGGCCCAGGCGCTGTAGGGCCAGCTCTCGCTCATCGTCGCCAGCCTCGTCGTTGGGCCCTGCGCCACCGCCGCCGCCGCCTCCGTCCGGGGTCTCAAAGATGTCAAGTGCCTCCTCGGCGTCCCGGTGTTGCCGGTAGGTCATCCAGCAGCAGGGCTCCACGTCGGTCTCGTCGATGCCCCAGAAGGTGAGCTCCTCCTCGAAAAGCGGCCCGCACACGTCGGCGGGGCAGTGCAGCTTGCCGGTGCGGTAGTAGTTGAGCACGTAGGCGAACACACCCGGGTGCCTGTCGAAGAAGAACTCGCAGCCCCCGCCGCCGTTGCTGCCGCTGCTACCTGCACCAGCGCCATCGGTCTCAGGCCGGCCCCCGCCGTCGGGGTCGGCCAGCCAGGCGAGGCGGGTGCCCGGTAGGGTGCGCAGGGTGCTGCGGTAGGTCTCATGTCGCGTGCCGCCCACGTTGATGATGATCTTCTCCGACGCCTCGCCCTTGGCCATTTCTTCCTTCAGACATGTTTTGGACGGAGGCTTGTTCCCCGACTTGCGCCCGCGGTAGGAGGAGACACACACCGAGCTGATCATAAGCAGCGCTGCGGGGCTCCGGCTTGGGGCGGCCGCTGCCCTCCAAACACCCTTCCCGAGGAAGCAGCGTCAGATGGGGGAGGGGGAGGAGACGAGGAGGCGGCAGGAGACTGTGGCGGCCCCCTCTGCGGCTTGGCCCTGCCCCTGCTTACCTTCCCCCCCTCCCCCGGGGCGCGGAGCTGGAGGAGTTGGGTTTCTTGGGTGCACAGGTGGTTGGGGTTAAGGCAGGCAGCGCAGGAGAGGAGAGCAAGAGATGGAGAGGAGAGTCGAGAACCCAAGAGAAGGGCTGGGGGAGGTAGGTACAAGCACACACTGTCCCCAGCTAGGATGGGACACGCCCCCCACCCCCTAATAGACTAGGAAGCTCACAGGCCAGGCGCACGGCGAGGGTCCTGCGCGCGCGCTCACACTCACACGGTCCACCCGTTGGCTACTAGATCGCGCCGAGCCCCGGGAGCAACCGGTTTTCCCGCGGTGGCAGCGCAACAGCAACAAGTCCTCCAAGCGGCTGCCGGGACCCAGCGGGCGCTCTCACGGCAGCCGGAGCTCCGCGGGCGCGGGCTGCGTGCGGTCAACGCGAGACGGCGGCGGCGGCATGTGGCCTCTTCCCCCCATTCATAAATCCAGCGCAGGGCAAGGATGGCGGGCGGGGCCGAGTTTAACGCGGCGGACAGGCGGGCGGGGGCTGCGCTGGGCGAGACGGCAGCTGGAAAACAAGCGCGCCTGCAGGAGCCAGCCTCGGGTCCTGCGTCCGCGGCCGATAGCTGCGCTGGGCCTGGCGCAGCGCTGCGGGGGCCGCGCTGGGGCGGGGGGCCCTCAGACGGGGCGTCCTGCGCGGCGCCGAGCCCGGGGGGCGGGGCCGCTCCCAGGAGCCAGGCTGTGGGTACTGGTGAAGGAGTCCTCCGGGCGGTGCCAAGGACACCTGCAGGCTTCCCGGGCCGCACGGAACTGGAGCCTCAGCGCAACGCCCCGGCGCCGGGCTCCTGCTATCTGGCGGCGCTGGTAGCCACGCCATCTACGCGTCTGCCCATCTCCGGGCGGGGCGCCGGCCTTGGCTCGCTGCAGGGGCGGGCGCGAGGTGGCCTAGGGGAGGGGGCGCCTTACGCCGGTGGGCTGGGGTTCTACGGACTCTCGGTCTCCTTCCCGCGATGGCAGCGGACGCCACGCTCCAGTGGCGCCTTTTCCTCTGGGCCCCGCCTCGCCCCGGCGCGCCCTCAGCGGGGCGGGGTAGGCGGGACGCGACGCGGGGCCGACTCGGCTCGCTGCAGCGCCCGGGCAGCCGAGCTCTGCCTGCCTCCCCGAGCCCAGCGCAGCCGAGGACCGTAACCCCCTCGCCGCCGGCGCCCAGCCAGCGCGCCGCCCCTGCGCGCCGCGGGCCCCCTGGCCCAGCTCCCCGCCTCCCACCAGCCCTCAGCTCCTCCCACTGCAGCCCGGGTGACACAGAAGCGCTCTCGACCCCTGACCTCTAACCTCCGCGCCCGCTTCTTCTTCTTGCGTCCGTCGCTCCCTAGCCACCGAGCTGGTTGCATTGTTGCCGTTTCACTGCGGCTGACCGGAGGCTGGTGAAGAAAGAGCTAGGAGAGGCAGTGTCGCGAGGAGGAGGCTGCCCACTCATTCCCCAGACACCGTGTTGGGGCCTCCTGACCACCCCGCCCCCATCCTGCGCCTTGGACGGGGCCCACGACGCCCACGATTTTGATGCTGAAACAGTCATCAAAGCCTCCGCGTTGGAATGGGGGACAGGACGGCCTTGGGGAGAGAAACAGCTCCTGGGCTAGGTGGAAGGAAACCGTATCCTCAGGACTGTCCATCAGAAATGTGGCACTGTTGTGGGGTGGGTGGCCTAGGAAGATCATTAGGTTAAAGTCTTTGCTTGTGGTTGCCCTGGGAGCACATAGGAAGTGCTGGCGTCTGGCCTTGTGACTTCCTCCTCCTCCCACTGTGGCTCATTTGACTTTGCCTGTGTTTATGTCTCCTCTCCCTTCTCCTGACCCTGAGCTCCTCCAGGCCATTGTGCTTTTTCATCTTGATAGCTCTCACCATGCCTTCCTCCGAGAACCCGTTTGCTAAGTGATTGAGAAGCTGCCATACCCAAAACATTAGGCACTAATCAGAGTATACTGGCCCTATCCCAAGAGCAATTTCCAGATTCATTTGTTTTTAAGTCCAGAATCTCTTTTTTACATCTTTAATCCCCATTTTCCCCCCAGCTCCAGACAGCCTCCATGTCTGTCTGGATGATGTAAAGAGGATTTTAAGGCAGAATTTTGAGGTAACTGACACACCTGGCCTTGGACACTTTGCACCAGTTGATTTCAAGATCAGGCAATACCTAGCTACATTGGAGAAAAATAAAACAAGGGCCTATGTGTGCTTTCATAAAAGATTAAAAGCCCTGTGCAAATGCAAGGACTTTTTATAAACAATTCTCATTATTAATGAGGTCAGAAAACTAAATATGTCTCTGGTGATCTGTACTAATGTGCAGGGGAGGTGAGGACCATCCTAGACTTTAGTCAGAACACACATTTGCTGGAGCCCCCTTTCTGCCCACCCCTCCCGCCCCCATTCCTTAAACTTGATGTCTACGTGTTGAGTTTAGCACGCTTTGAGTTTGTTTCTGCAAAAAGAAATCACAGACGTAACTGGGAAGAGAAGACCCAACACTGGCCAGAATCTGGAGCGATGAAGAACCATAGGGTATTGAAGAATTGGCTGCAGTGAATAAAGTCCTGTCTGGTCTGTGTCCTCGGACTCTCTTGGGATCTCTTGCCTCCTTTCTAATTTGTCAAGCTGGCTGAACTCAATCATTCTGAGCAAGGGAGGAGGTCCATGGAGGTAGAGTAGGTGAGGTAAAAACAGTATCCCACACCTGATTCATCTGTTCATTCAATAAATACTTACTGAGTACCTACTTGTGTGCCAGAAACTGTTCCAGGCACTGGAAATATCAGTGGATAAAACAGAGCCACTTGCTCCTAATAAATCTGCCAAACTGCTGCTTCCATTGTGGAATGCTTGTGCATGGGGATGGGCACCTGGGGAGATGGGCAGAGGCAGAAAGCTGCCAGGGAAAAGGCCAGGAGGGAAGGAAGGGAGAGAGGGGGTAAGGGAACCTAGGATGAGGTGGTGAAGACAAGGGACCCAGCCTGAGACAGGCAGAAGCCAGGTGAAGGTGCATGGGACCAGGGCCCCTGGCTCATCACACTGATGAGCTCCAGGAGAGGGGAGTTCAGCCCCAGGCCAGAGGCCTTCAGGGAAGGCCTCACTGCTTGCTGAAGGATTTATTCTAGAGCTTTGGACTAACCTGCTACCTGGGCCTTTCTGAGGTAGTCTGGGGGAGTCTGCATGCTGCAGTTGGCATTATGGGGCCTGTCTCAGTTTTGTGTGTTTGAGGCCATGCCATTCTCCCAAAACATAGAAACTGGGGAGAGGGGGACAGCCCTCTGCCCAGCTGGCTTTGTGACAGCATATTGTGGATGAGAGGGTGCTGCCCCCTTGTGGTTCCAGGACATCCTGGCTCTGAACCTCACCCTCAGCTCTGGGCTGTGATGATGAGCAAGTGGTCACTGATTCTGGGCTTCCAGTTTATTCCAGCACCTCACATATCTTTCCTAGCATAAGACTGGCCTTCCCCATCCCTCCAAGACCTTAGTAGCTGAAAGACATAAGTCTGCAAAACATCCACAGTTGGAAATTCCTAATTCCCCAAATTTCTTTCCCCCTTTTTTACCTTTCCCCCACCTTCCTCTCCTCACAAGGAGAGTTGATTCCAGAGTGGCACTGATGGGACTGTTGAACACCTGTAGAGCACCCACACACACACCATAAGACCCTCACTCCCTGAATGCATTTCTCTTCCTCCTTATCAGGGGCTTTGTCTAGCCTCAGCATCTTTGGGTTGGCCAGTGCCATCCAGTCTCTTCTCTACCTTCCTTCTTTGGACCCATCTCATTTTGAGGGTCTCCAGGAAGCAGGCTCATGGCTGCCAAGGCAAGGTCCTGCTCACTGGTGCTGAGAACTGACCTCTCCTCCTTCAGGTTCACCAAGGAGCTAGAATCCTTTCCTAGGGTGCCTTGCTCCCTCTCAGCCAGTGCAATTGTATTGCTTTATCAGACATCATCACTGGAGTGTAAGGTGATGGAACTTTTCCCCTCATGGTGGAGAAGAGAAGGAAGGGCAAGGGAAGGCTGGCAGCCTCCTGTCTGCTTCTCAGCTCATTTCACCCTGCCTCCCACTCCACACAGCCTGCAGAGATTTGCAGGCTACAAATCAAATGTGAGAGCTGCAGGGGTGGGGTACGGGGATGTGGGGAGAACCTAGCCTTAGAGGACAGCCCAAGGCAACCCAGTCAGTAGAAAGGCTTTGGCAGAGGGCTAAAGGAAGGATGAAGTTATATTTGGGGCTCTGGAGAACTCTGAATGTGGCCTTTGATTGCCCAGCTCTTAAGAAACCAGAAGTTCAGGTGTGGACAGGACACAGGGCCTCATAAACCATGGGATTAGAGTCATAGGGCTGGCAGGGATCTGGATGCCAGCTCACAGGCACAATCCCCTTGAGGGATTTCAGACCTAAGCAGTAGTAGTGAAGTAAGAGACTAAGATAGGGGTAAGGTTGGGCCCAGGACAGAGAATGATGTAGGGGCCCATGTAGCCTCTGCATGTAAAACAATGCTCATGGGAATCACAAGACCGGGGCCAACTGAGTGGACCTATCCATTTGTGGACTCCTTGCTTAAGGCTTCTAGGCTGGGGATCCAGCCTGGGCCCAGAGAGCAACCCCCACACCTTCATACACCCTCGCTCAGGGCCCAGTTGGCAAGACTCCTTGGAACTCAGCATTTCTCCAACTAGAAAAGTACATATTCCAACCCACCTGGGCTAAATTCCAGCAAAATTGGTTCATTCAATTAGAGTAGCTAATTAGTCCTGATGGGCTCAGTCCCCTCCAGCAATGTCCTGGGGGAAGGGGAAGCAGCTATCAGCCTGGGAGGCAGACTAAACTCAGGCTCCTCTTGGGTACTCATGAAACTCAGAATCCTTCCTTCCTTGGATCAGCCCTAGGCAGAATGGAGAGGCCCAGAATCCAGCCAGCTTGTATCTGGGGAACCAGAGGGCAAGCCCCTACTAAGTTTTTCTGCTCTGCAGCTAGCACTGTGCCTGGCATGGATAATTTAATAAGGGTTTATTGTTGAATGACAGACATAGTGGTCTTCCCATCTCCCAGGTTTCTTCCCACCCGGCACAAAGTCAGTGAAGAATGCAGCAGTGTGCTTGGCACCAGTGAGTATGCTGGTAGCGGGGACACTGAGTCAGATTGTAACTGCCTCTGCAAGGCAGGAACCTCTGCTTGATATCCTTCTCTTGATATTCCCAGTGCTTATCACAATGCTGAGACATGGCATTAATAAGGCAGAGTGGGGGGATGAGGGTGGAATAGGATTGAAGCTGTATGGTAGGGGGTGCTCTGGATCAGGAGTGAAGAAACCAGACTTAGGCCCTAGTTTTCACCTTGCTTGGTCGTGGAAACTGTGGTTAGATCTTGTCCCCTCTCTGGGCCTCACTTTCCTCAATTGTTATATGAGTGCTTGGGCCAGTAATCACTAAGTTCATTTTCTGGTCACTAATGCCAGGAAATACCTTACCTCCAATATGTACTGATATACATCCAACAGCCATTTTAAATTTTGGTCATTATTTTATTGGTCAGCAAGTTAGGATAGGGCTCAGCTGGACGGTTCTTGCTTAGGGCCCCTCATACAGCTACAATCAGATGACAGCTGGGGCTGTAAACATCTGAAGCTCAACTGGGCCAAGTGTTCAATATGATGCATTCATGTGGCTGGCAGTTGACACTGGCTGTTGGCTGGAAGCTCAGCTGAAGCTGTCAACCTAAGTGTCTATTATAAAAACCTCCAGATGCTCCAGCATGGCAGTCTCAGGGCAGTGAGACTTCTTACATGGCAGCTGATTTTCCCCAGAACCAGTATCCTTAGAATACCGTGAAGAACTGGCATAGCCTTTCCTAATCTAGCCATTGCAGTCACATAGCATCACTTCTGCTATACTTTTTTGGTCAGAAGTGGCATTTGCTTACCTAGATTCAAGAGGAGTATAAATTTGAGGTTCTTCCTTCCTTCCTTCCTTCTTTCCTTCCTTTCTTCCCTCTCTTTTCTTTTCTTTCCTTCCTTCCTTCCTTTCTTTTCTTTATTTCTTAAAAAAACCCAACAACCCACCACATTCCTGCAGTCTATGGAATCCTTCAGCCTGGGCCCAAGTGTCTATGGAGCTGGATGAGGCTGTGTTTGGTGGTGTCTATTGGGGGGAACAGGATAATATATAGGATCACTGAGACCCCCACACTCTGAGAACCCCCTTTCCTGGAAAGGGTGCCTTCTTTCTTCTCCTTCCTTGGCTTCCTTGGATTTTACAAAAAGTTCTTTGTGAATAGCTCTAGGAGACGGCTCATTGAGTGGATGGTGAGGCCCCCAGAATGAAGCAGTCCCCATGGACTTGCCCAGGGTTGCAAGAATAAAGGCAGGTAATATTTAATGAGCACCTGTTATATTCACATGTAGAAAGAATTTTAAACTGTATTTCAGTGGCTGTTATGGGTATAGTTCACTTTTTTCTCGTAACATCTCTCAAGAAAGAAGTTTTATTGTCATTCTCTTTTTATGGATTAGAAAATGAAGATTTCTAGGGGCAAATGGCTTGCTCAAGGTCATTTGATTGGTGACAGACCCAGGATTCAATTTACTTCATGTCACCTGCCAACAGGGCAAATGTGAGCTGTTAGTCCTCTCTTAGTCCTTGCCTGCTCCTTCTGCCTAGCATCCAAACATAGCCACTCACCTCCCCATCAGAATGTACCTGATGTGTGTCCCAGTTCTGTGTCTCTAAGGCAGTGGTTCTCAATCTTCCTAATGCTGTGACCCTTTAATACAGTTCCTATAGGTCGTGACCCACAGGTTGAGAACCGCTGCTCAAAGCTGATATCCCCTCAGGAGGAAGCTTCCATACAGGTGCCAAAACCCTAACACTGATGGCCCAAATCCCTAACACTCCATAATAGCCTCATTGTCTGGGTAGCTACAAATTCTTTGCCTCCCCCCTCCAGCAACAAGTGGGATCTGTGTACCTTTCCCTTTATTCTGGACAGATGCTGTGACCCACAGAATCTGAGTGATGCTGTGCTGTTTCCTAGGTCTTGCCCTTAAGAAATTGGCAACTTCTACCTCTTGTCTCTTGAAATGGCCTCTCTGGGTTCCCTGACCATCAGGTAAGAAGTCTGTCCACCAGAGAGGAGATAGGCTGGGGAGCCCAGTAGCAGATACTCGCTGTAGCCAACAGGTCCAGCTGAACCCATCTTCTAACCATTCTCACTGAGGTGCCAGACATTTGAATGAATGTGAGTGGCTGCCTTGGACCAGACTAGCTCATCTGCTAGTTGAATATCACAGGGTGACCTCAGTTGCTTGCCTGTCCATCCAGCTCAACCCTCATTCTCAGAAGGGTTGCCTGGGCAAGTCCTTTCTGATTTCCTCACCCACACAGCTATGAGATCTAATAGATGGCTGTTTTAAGCCACTAAGATTTGAGGTAACTTGGAACACAGCAGTAGATACTGGGTCAACATGCCAACATGCATTATCTCATTCAGTCTATTATCTATGTTTTATAGACTAAGAAATTTAAGCTCAGAAGGATTGAGTAACTTGCCCAAGGCCTCCCAGAAAGCAGGAGGCTGCACTGACATTTGTACCTGAACTTAGGAAGTCTGACTCCAGAGATTCTGCAGAGCAAACCCCATATTTTACTGCTTCTTGATCAGCCTGTGTGTCCCTCCTGGCAGTAGTGTTGGCATTTGAGCCAAAAACATTACCTTCAACCAAAGGATTGAATGACTTCTAGCACCAGAACATTGGCCTGTTTGAGAGATATTTAGATAACAGGGTGAAGAGGGTAGGGAGGGACATACATTTTCTTATGTATTTATAGCTAGCATGGAAGTCCACAGTGGGTGCTTAATAAATGTTTGTTAAACAAATAAACTAACCCATAAAGGAATAAGTGATGGAGAGGCATAAGGGGGAGAAGTGGGTTAAGACCTGGAGAGAAAGGTTTTCCTGCCATCTGGTGGCTGCTTCTGGAATAACACTTTTCTGTGTCAAGAGGAACTTGGATGAGTCCTTTGGGGACCTTGGCAGTGCCTGAGATCAAGCTGCATTATTCCAGCCAGGAGTAGGGCAGGATGGGGGTGAGGTGTCCCCCAGGAGCCAGATTTATTTCCTCTTCCAGTGTCTGTGATCCTGGACAATGAGACAGGAGGAAGAGCTTCCCTGCCACTAGCTCATTCCTTTCTTTATGGTGCTTAATAAATATACACTTGGGACTGAAATTTGAGAAAAGAGGTGATGTCAGATCCCATTCATCTTTACCTTCTACTGGATTTTCAAGATATATCTACCTTGAAGTGAGGGGCAGTTCTCTCAGAACTCAGAACACAGCTTATTCTGGTGGAACCCATCTTCCTGGCATCCTCGAGTCCCTGATTCTTTCTCCTCATTCTCAGACCTCTGGACCCTGATGTCTTTCCAGGCCCCCACACCTCCTTGAGGTGGGCCTCATACACCCCACCTACCAAGCTGATAGGCATATGTTTTCCCTGTCAGGCCCGGTAAGAGGACACCAAACACCATCATCCCATCAGATGTCTTCACCTGGACTAATCAGACCATAAAGGACCTCCTTCAGAGACTTGTTGCAAAGATGATAGATTAGATGTATAGACTGGCTGCATCCCTACAAGTGTGTGCATTAATACCTAGACGAATTCCTGGGAAAATGCAGGTATGTCCCTCCCTACCCTCCTCAGCCAGCTAGCCATGACCCTGCAGCTATCCTGTCCACTCAGCCCAGCCCAAACTTTCCTCCCCAAGCTTCACTCAGTATCCCTGGCTCCCCTCATCCCTCTCTCTGATCCAAAAAGCAGGTAAGAAAGGCAAAAAGCTTTGGTAAGAACAGACACTTTATTGTACACCATGGTAGGAGACAGAGGAAGGAGGGGTTCTGGGGTGACAGTGTCTCATCCTCTCTCCTGGGCTGAGTGGGCCTGACCCAGGGCTCTGATGAGCCATGGGACACATGGACTTGAATTGTTCTGAACTAAAGCCAGGACCCAGTGACAGCCAGGTATGTGATCTGTGTGGAGCAGAGCTTTCAATGAAAAGGGGTCCTGGGCCCTCTGTTCCAGCCTTAGCTATTGGGCCCCAGTGAGGGGGCCAGAGCCTCCATGTTTCAGGGCCTGGTGATACTCAGGGAGTCAGGTGCTTCTAATCTGTTCAGTCTCATGTCTCTTTTCACAGTGCAGAGTACTGGGGGAAGGGTGGCTGTGAGGAAGGGCAGAAGAACAGCCCCCTGCCTGATAATACTGCAGGCCTGAGCAGGGTCCAGGACCATGGCTTCCAGTCTCCAACCTCATGGTCTATGTAGGCTCACTGGGGAGGGCTTCTCCTGGCACTAGGAAAGCAGCAGCCCCTGCACATTTATTGCTGGAGGGCAGAAGCCAACCTCACGCACATTAAGGCACATTGTGTGCCTTACCCATCCATCGCTCATTTGGGCCTTAGGCTTCGTGTTGCCTCAGTGGAGAGTGGAGAAGGCTCCCTGAGCAAGAAGCTGGTGATTGGGGCTGGGCAGTAGGCAGGAGCAGGGGCCTAAGGCACTCTTTAAGGAGTGCCCCTTCCCTGTCCCCAACTCAGTGACTCACAGCCCTGGTGTCCCTTCTGCCTTCTGGTAGGCACTGCATGGACAGCACCAAAGCCAGTGGGGGTGGGGATCGTGTGCAGGGATGTGGAGGTCTGCTCCTCCAGGCTTCTAGGCTGGATCTTCTATTATCAGGTGACCCCACCTGCCCATGACTCCCCTGAGGAGTGAGCAGAGGTGTCAGAAGCACAGTGGAGGGCAGGCATTCCTTTCTGGACACCACCAGGACTGTTTCAAGGGCAAGTGCAGGACAGAGGTGCTGTTAGATGCCCTCTAGGGGTCTCACCATTTTAAGAAATCCAGTACATTTCCTCGGGAAGAGCTCTGTGACTGGAAAAGTTGACTGGGAAATAAATTTGGGGGCTTTTTCCCCCCATCACCCTCCTTTCCTATTTCTGGCAAACCCAGTGGTATGAAGGCCATGAGTCACCAGCAACCAATGCATTCCTTTCCCCCAAGCAGGGGGCTTCCTGAGGGACCCTGCCCTGAGTCCTGGCCCAACAGAGCTGACGGGAGGAGGAAGAGGCAGAGGGAGGGCGGCGTGTCTTCAGGAAGGTGGTGACCACTGGGAGTCACAAGCCAGCACCCTATATACATCCACATCCACGTGTGCACACACCACACACACATACACACACACACAAACACACACCCCAAGCTCCAGGCCCTATGTGTAACACACAGCAGAGACAGCTGGGACAGGGCCTGGTCTATAGCAAAAGGCTATAAGGACACTACTGAGCCCACACTCAGCCAGCAAACAGCCCAGCTCAGTCCCTCCCGCAGGCTCACGGGCCGGGGCCTGGCCCACCCACACGCTACAAAATTAAAAATATATCAAATATACAATGAAAATAGATCTGTACAGCACTGAGGATGAAAATAGTCCACCAGCCACAGTATAATATTGGGTTTGTCATTTAACAGCATTTACACCCACATGTACAGATTGAATATACAATAGAAATAGAATATATAGGAGAGTATATATAGTAGAGTGTCTCTCCTGGGGCCTTGCTTTTCCTGTTGCTAATTCTGCTTGGGATCAGGCATGGGGCCAGGTGGGAGGTGTTGTTAGGTGAGGGGGCCTACGGCAGGATGTTGTGCCCCAAAAGCTCATCTCCGTGAGGAGATGTGGGTCTCTCGCCCTCCCCCTAAACATTCAGGAAATGACCTGTGGGAGAAACGGGAGGTGTGGGGGAGGATGAGTAAGGAAGGTGGCCCGGTGGGGTTGGGCCTCCCCAGCTGGCAGGGTGGGTGGAGACAAAGGGACTCAGGGGTAAAGGAGGGCATAGTCTATTTCTTCTGGTTTTTTTGGACCCTTCATGAATGTGTCCAGGACTAGCACTGTTGCGGCTCCTGCCCTGCCCACAAGAGTTCTCAAAGATGCAGCCAGTCTGCCCGCCTGTCTTCCTTTTTTCCAGCCATCCAGCCATCCAGCCATCCAGCCATCTCTCACAGACCTTTATCCTCAGGTCAGTTTCTGAATCTTCCCAGGCTGTGCTCTGAGGACAGCTGCTCCTCCGGGGGGAAGACCCTGGAGGTAACAGTGGGTGGGGATGCAGCCATCAGTTGTAGCCTCCTGCAGGGCCAAGGCCTCAGGAGATAAGCTTGTCCCTTGACCTTGGCAGCCTTCAACGTCCACAGCACTGCTTCTGGTGCTGCCTGCCATGGGCCCAGGAGGCTTAGGAAAGGCTTCTAAGGGGTCTGCACATGACATGCACACTGGGGGGAGGGGGAGGCTGTGCTTGTGCAACGAGGAGTGGTGGACCAAAGGGGCAGTGAAATTATCTGTCTTTCCCCAGAGTGAGGCTTCTTGGGGATGAGCCCCTAAGCCCCAGGGGCCCCTATTCCAGGGGAAAAGCTGCCACTAGAGAGAAAATTTGGCTGCAGGTGAGCAGAGTGGGTGTGTGCTTCACAATTGTGCTCCAAACCATTTAAACTATTCTGGGAACCATCAATTTGTGCTCTGGAAACCTCTCTTTGCACTGTCCCATTCTCTCTCCAGAAGAGACATAGAGGCCACCACTCTAGGATCTGGGGTGGGGGTCGGGGTG
Source organism: Loris lydekkerianus (assembly GCA_963574355.1). NCBI lineage: Eukaryota > Metazoa > Chordata > Mammalia > Primates > Lorisidae > Loris > Loris lydekkerianus. The sequence goes on along the minus strand of CAUYPK010077937.1, from coordinate 15,993 downwards.
GGGCAGGGAGATGGCTAAGCCCTAATCAAGATGGGGAAGCATTCTGGGTCCAGTCACTGCCTCCCAGGCAAGATGCAAGAGTACAGCCCAACAACCCCAGGCAGGGGTAAGGACATCTGAAGATGCCACCAGGAGCCCAGGGCAGAATAGCTCTCTTAACTTGAGGTCCACCTCAGGAAACAAAACTTGGGGATGCTTGCATGCCTCTCCCCCAAGTCTAAGCCCCAAACCCTGGCACATCTGTTCCCCAGCCACAGTCTTCAATCAGGGAGTTGACTGAGCTAAAGTTCACACCTCATCCCTGGCTCCAATACCTCTCCCCACCACCACGTGGCAGCACAGGGGAACCCCTGAGCCCTAAGAACTGCAGGTGGCAAGTCACAGGAAGAGAGGGAGGGCTGAGTGACTCCTACAGTGGCCACTTGGAGTCTCCTGCCCTGGGAATCAGGACTTCTGTGGTCTTCCAATTGTGTAGCTGCAATCTGGTGGGAGGCTCTCAGAGGGATAGCTGGGTTGGGGGCCTGATTGGGAGAGAGAGCTGCTATGGCCCCTGTTCAAGCCAAGGGAACAGGGTCTGTTGGAACTTAAGTGGAGAATGAGGCAAGACAGACCCTTTCTCCTTGGGTAAAGGGCCTGGCCTGGGCCCAGTGGCCACTGTGGAGGAACAGGCCAGGCCTGGACAAGTGGGCAGGTTGGGTATAGGGGAAAGGCATGTGGGGCCAGGCCAGCGGTCACAGCTCCGACTCAGGGGTACTGGCCAGGAGGTAGCCACTCCCGTAGCGTCCATTGGGGTTGCCGCTGGTTTCCAGGGGTGACGTGCTGCCAGGTCCCAGGTAGGAGCGGTGAGTGGGCATGGGGGAGGGTGCCTCACTGGGCACCTTGCTGAGGATGAAGCGAGTCTCATCATTCTCCTCCAGGTTAGAGATGTCCTTCATCATGCGGCCCTTCTTGTAGGACACGGAGAGAGTGTTGGAGCCGTCAGAGAGCAGGTGGAAGTGCCGTAGGATGAACACCACAGGGATAGGCAGGGTTGCCACAGCGATGAGGGTGATCAGGATGGCCATGGCCCAGTTGGGGAAATACAGGTAGCGCTCAGCAGCCTGGGGATGGGCAGCAGTGAGGGCTGCAGCCATGCTACAACAGGCCTTCCCCTCCCAGCCTTCCAGGTCCGCCGCTTGTCCTCACCCACGTCTTCCACGCCTCTCCCCTCCCACCATCCTGGCTGGGCACCAGCGGAGATAGGGGTCATCAGGCATTGCCACTTGAGTTTAACTGGTCACCTTGGTTAAGGTGTCTCACTTTCTACACCTGTAACATGGGCAGGTAATTCCTCTCCACAGATATGAGAGAGAACATAAGTTAGAAAGACTGGCCAAGTGCATTAATCTTTCTGAGGCTCAGTTTCCCCATGTGTGCTAAAGTCATAATGCCACCTCTCTTTTTGGGTTGTTGTAAAGATTACAGATCAGGTATGCAAAGCACCTGGCAGGGCCTGGCGCCTAGCGGCTACCCTGTAAATGTTTATCCCTGTCAGCTGTTGCATTAAATTAGGCCTGGGAAGATGCGATGTCCCTGAGGCTTGGGGCCCCAGCCCTCACCTCTTCCTTGATCCAGGCACTGTAGCCCGGGGGTGTGACCCCCAGCTGGATGATGCTGGCGGTAGTGAGCACGGCCATGCACAGTGGAGACACGAACTTCCACATGTAGTAGTAGAAGCGATAAGGTCGGAAGCCCAGCATCTCTGTCAGCTCCTGCATGAACCTGCCAGGCATAACAGAGGGCCCAGCAGCTTGCCACCCCCACCCCCACCACCCGTACCATGCCGCCCTCTTCCCATACCCACACCTCCTCCAGGAAGCTGTCACTGAAGAGTCCCCTCCCTCCAGGGTGCCTATTTTTCACATTCCCAACTGGCCTCTAGGAAGGCTCAGCCGTCTCCCTCTAGCCTCCTCTGACTCAGTGACATCAACCCCCCGCCCCACATGACACGACAGAGCCATTAAACATGTCCCTGGGTAGTTGAACAAACCACCAAAAGCTTGTGTGTTTACAGAACGCCCAGACTCCTCTCACTGGCCTAGCTTGAGACTCCCCCTGCTGGAAAGATATAGATGTGCACTCCCCTAGCTTTTAAAAGCGGCAAGTTGCCCTGACTCAGGTTTACCTGGAAGCTGGCAGGCCATGTGCTTGAATGGCATACCAAAAAAATCATCTTTACCTCTGTATCACCTAATTGAAATCTGGAATTTCTATTGTAAATGCAAGCAACCACAGTAGTATTAACAATATCTGTGACTTTTCCACCAATAAATTAAATCACAGATCTTTTCATATCACATTTCAGTTGATGAAGAGCCCTAGAAACATTATTTATGTTCATTACTACTTCAAAATTATCAATGTTACAGATCCACAGATAGATATTATAACTTAATGCATTAAAAATAGAGTACACACACATCACTACAGATTTTCAACATTATTTTACTATTTTTCAATGTAATTAGTGTTCTATATAATCCTATATATTTTATCTTATGCATTTAAAATAATATTCTGAAAAAGGGTTCAGGGGCTTCACCAGACTCCCAAAGGAGTCTGTGACACAAAAAATAGTCATGGTCCCTTCCAACAGTTCTTCCAGCTTGGCTCACCATGGGAGGAGGGCTCCTTTTCTACCACTGCCTGTCCCCTGTTACACTCTCCCATGAGACGGCCCCAATGCCATAACCAGGTCCAGACATCAGGGACAGTCAGACTCAATAGGTTAGTGTGTGTGCCAAGGATAAGCACAGTGTGACCACAGTCAACGCTAGATGAGAGGGACCTAGTGCTGGAGCTTTTTGGAGACACATACATGAGGGATGAGGCCAGGAGCTGACAGTGGGTATAGGTCTGTCTTAGGCTTAGGCCATGAGACCAAATCCTTTCTTATAGCTGAATCCTCTTACTTCGTGTGACCCCCCCCCCCCCCAACTTGGAGCCAAAACCATACCTCATCTCATGCACCTTAAAATCGTGCGTTTTAAGTCTATAAGTTAAGTCTACAAGTTAAGGGCAGGAGCCTCTTATATACCCACGGTGTGCCTAACAAGTTTAACAGAGTTCTGAACAGAGTTGGTATCCAGGAAAGGGTAATTTAAAGATGATGCCAGGACCTGAACCCAGGACTCTCAGGTCCTCAGCCTGGCTGTCTCTCACTGGACCATTAGCCTTGGGAAGCCATATCCTCTGTCTGTGCCTCAGTATCCCTAAGTGTTGTGTAAGGGCACTTTCAGCTCTGCTAGTCTAACTCTATGATTTCCTGTCTTTCCTGAGAGTCATGATAGGACAGACCCTTTGTCCTGTCCCTACCTCTCCCCATGTCCCCCTTACTTCTTGGTTCCATAGATCCAAGCCACAGCGATGTTCTCGAGGATGACGATGACGGTGAGTGGTAGGGTAGCCGAATAATCATCAAACATGGTGACAAAGTAGTTTCCAGAGCGCTGGACGAACAACAGCCCCACGAAGAATGCAAAGACACAGCAGCCCACTACAGAGAGCCAGGAGGCCGGTGTGGGGGCAAAGGTGCAGGATGGGCAGGGCCCTGGGGCACTCCTCCCCCCAGCAGGCCTGCAGCCCACCCTCCCACAGGCCCAGCCCTGCACAAGAGGTCGGGAGCCTGAGGTTCTGAGCTCCCACACTGTCAGGCAGGGAGCATCTTGAGGAAGGCATAGTGGCTCATTTCTTCTCTCATGCCCCTGCCCCTAGCACAGTGCCTGGCCCATAGCAGGTGCTCTACTTAACTTTAGATGATTCATCTCACTGTTCCCAGAGTCTTTTTCTCCACCCTAGCTTCCCCATTTGAGAACAAGAGGATACTCTGCTCTGAGGATGCAGGTGAGAGGTAGCCCTGAATGGAGTCAGATCAATTCAGCAGGGACAGAGGGGAAGTAGAAACACAGCCCTGGACTGGGAGTGACACAGGTGGAGCAGAGAGCAAGGCCAGTGCTGAGAGAGGGCACCTGCACGAGACCACTCAGCAGGCCCTTGGAGAGAGGGGTAAGCGACCCAAAGAAACCGGCCTATCTTCCAGCTCAAGTTTGGCTCAGATTTCCAAACAGCTTTTTTCTCCTGGCTCATGAGAGTTTGTCACTGAGTGGCACTGCCAGGCTCTAGCTGTGTGTGGTAGAGGCTTCTGAGTATGGGTTCTGAAAGACCCCATCAGGACCCAGTCTTTCTAAAATCAGCCAGAACCTGACTGCTGTCCACGTGGGCAGCCCATGGGGCCTGGTGGGGGCTGCAGGGAAGAGTTACCTGTGAACATCTCCTTGGGCACCTTGAAGGTGTCGATGATGGGCGTGGTGATGCCCGCCATGGTGCCGATCATACTGCCCAGGCCCAGGTTGATGAGCATCAGGAAGAACATGACGGACCAGAACGGGGAGGCAGGGAAGTGCGTCATGGCCTCGGTGAAGGCAATGAAGGCCAGGCCTGTGCCCTGCACTGACTGAGGGGGGTGGAGAACAGGGCTTGTGAGTGAGGCCACCACCTGCCCCCGAATACTCCTGCTTCCTCACCTCTGCTTTGGAGCTTTTGGAATAACCATTCCCTCTTTCCTGGGGATTCCCCACTTCAACCTAAACCTGGCTAGTTTGGGCCAGTGTGTCTCAAACTTTAGAGGGCATCAGAATCTGGGGAAGTATAAAAACACAAACTCAGAAGTTCACCTGGGGAATCATACAAGGACCTCAGGTGACTCAGATGAAGATGCTCATGTTTAGAAACACGCCCAGCTTAAGATCCTGATCCCCTAGGACGTCCTCCCTGATTGCTCTAGATACACTGGCTGTGCCCAGCTCTGAACTTCTGACCTCCAGATCTGAACTCGGCGCTCTCAGCCATAGCTGCCCCAGGGGAAGCACACCAGAACCTTAAAAACACCGATGCCAGGGGTTCACCCCAGGGACAATGATTTTATTGGTCTATCAGAGGTCCTCAAACTTTTTAAACAGGGGGCCAGTTCACTGTCCCTCAGACCATTGGAAGGCCGGACTATAGTTTAAAAAAAAAACTATGAACAAATTCCTATGCACACTGCACATATCTTATTTTGAAGTAAAAAAACAAAACGGGAACAAATACAATCACATCGCCTCGTGTGGCCTACAGGCTGTACTTTGAGGACCCCTGGAGGGTATAGCTAGGCATCAGAGTTTTATAAAGCCCCTCACGTGATTATAATGATAGCCAAGGTAGAGAGTCACTGCTTTAAAGCTGAAGTCCCTGCTCATTGGGCAAGTGACTACACACTGCCCCCGACTTACACTTGTCTTATAATGTTCAGTGATTTTGACAGAACACTTACCCCTGGTTGAGTGGGTCATTCCTGTCACTGGGATGCTATTGAGGTTGTTTTGTGTGGAAAAACTATGCTCTCATGGCCATGCCCATGAGGAGGAGGCAAGGTTCCCAGGAATATGAAATGGGGCAGTCCTTTATGCTGCCAGTTGCCTGGGGAAGAAACCAGGGCAGGGAGCTCCAGGTTTTGCTGCTGACCACCTGGGAAGGTGTCAGGAGTGCAGGATGCAGCCCCCTCAGCATTAGGACCATGTCAGTCCAGTAGAGTCGACTTTAACATGGAGCTCAGCCATAAGCTCAGGGAAAGCGTCCCCTTGTCCCATGAAGAAGGGCCAGGGTTAGGCCAGGCTGATGGGAGCTGGCTTTGCATCATGTGAGACTTGGTGCCAGCAGGTCCCCAGGACACTGTGGTGTGTCTCTTCCTTGTTATCCCTTCTAACAGAACAGTCATTTTAGAAGTGTCCAGCTATGCAAATATATTTCAAATCAAAGCAAAGTATCTAAACCTAGGCCCAAGCATTAAGAAGGAGGCAGCCTCCCTACCCCACCTGGGGCAAAGGTTATCATGGCAGAGGGAATTGGATAGGAACATCTAGGGGAGGGGACAGAGCATCAGGGGGTGGTTCAGAGACTGGACCCTTAACCAGACTGCCTAGATTTGAACTCTGGCTCTCCTCCTTACTAGCTGGGAAACCTTGATCAAGCCCCCAAATTATGGGCTACTTATAGCTACTCATAAATAGCGGATGATATTAACACTTAACTCACAGAGCTGTCATGACGGCCAAAGGAGATAGACAATAAGGGGCAGACACTAATCTCAACACTTATTTGATGCCACTTATTTGGTCCACAGGGAGCCCATTCGAAAAATGGGAAAGTTGGCCCATACACTTATTGTAATTTCTATGAGGTGTGTCTTCTTTGTCTCTCCATCTAGACTCAAGTCTACTCCAGGGCAGTGGCTTTGGCTGATACCTTTCCTCTCTCTCAGCACTACCCCTCATAGTAAGACCTTGCCTATTAAGGACATGAATAACTTCCCACCAGCTTTCTGAGGCCTGCACTCGAGCTCCAGCCACTCAGCACTGTTCTTTGGACTTCTGCCTGTCTAGGGAAGGGCAATATGTCCCCACACCTTGTTCAGTTCATCCTCCAGAAGGCAGGGGTCAAGACCCAGGGCTGAGAAGCCATCCTCCTTCACGGTCATAATGACATTGTACATCTCCATGTAGTCCTTGGTGGTCAGGTGGGAGAAGTTGACGTGGGGTGGGATGAGGTCCCGGCTTAGGACATTGTTGTTGAGGTATCCCAGGATTTTCTCAGCATTCCTGCAGCACAAAGGGAGAGGGCCAGGTAAGAAGGCAAGGCTGGGGTGGCAGGCAAGGTCCTGGGGTCTCATCTCAGGTGCCAAGGCAGGACCCCCATGGCCATGGACAGAACTATCTCTCAGCCTGTCCCTGTGGCCCAGGGCTGGGGACAGAGAGTGCTTCTTCGATCTCCATTCCATTCTCTATGCCTGGCCCACCTGCCCACTCCCAGGTAAGGGATACAGGGAGAAGGAGGGACAGGAAGGGACATGCCACCTACTCGACCACACACTTCTCATTCATGATGTTGGCCTTGAAGCCCAACACAGCAAACACCACGAGGGTGGCCAGCACCGAGGTGAAGAAGTTGATGAAGGACACAAGGGCAGCGTCAAAGTGGCAGTTGTTGTCCTGCTTGTTGTAGCTGGAGAAGGCGATGACGCCACCAAAGCCCAGCCCCAGGGCGAAGAAGACCTGTGTAGCTGCCTCCCGCCACACCTGCGGGTCTAGCATCTTGTCCAGCTATGGGGAGGACCGAGGCAGAAGGAAGAAACAGATACAGAGATGATGGTTTTAATCATGGGCATGGGCACTGAGGGTTCCCCCACACCACTTTCCTCAGCTTCAACAGGGTTTACAGGTAGCATGGCATAGTGGTAAGATGCTGTGGCGGCATGACCTTGACAACTCCCCTAACCTCTCTGAGCCTCAATTTCCCCACACAGATAGCAAGAGTATCAACTTCAGAGAATTATTTGAGGGCCTACGTAAAATAAAATAAATGCTAAGTGCTTACATAGTAAATTCTCAGGTAATTTTAACTACTGTCATTATTTACCATGGAGCTAGCATACTAAGGACTATTGCCAAGGCTGTCAAGTACAGTTGTATAGGGCACAACTCTAGGAAGTGTCATTCACTTAGACTATGGTGTGAATGGTTGCCTCATAGGGTGGTGCAGTGAACAGCCTGCACAATAGTTCAAGAGGACTGAGAACCCTGACACCTCCTCCACCTCAAACCGAGGGGGTTGGAAAGGGAAAAAAAATCATCTTCTCCCTTTGCCTACTTAATCTTCCTTTTCCAGAAAAAGAAGGCTGAGGTTCATCTACACACATCTACCTGCTCCATGTCACAGAAGAACTCCCATTAACCTTGAAGCCCAGAAACCAGATACTTCCTGGAGAGATGCAGCCACTGCCCAGGCTCCATCTGACTCCAGACCAAACAGAGGCCTGAACCGCAACAGAATTTGGAGGATGTGGGGCAATTTCCAAAGCCCTTTCCACATCCATTTTCCTTTAACTATTTGTTCCTCGAGGCAGGGACCAAAGTCTCGTATAGATCTAGGTCTAAATTCTGAGTCCTTTTTCTTTTCTTTTTTTTCTTTTGAGCCAGAGTCTCACTCTGTTGCCCTGGGTAGAGTGCCATGGCATCATAATAGCTCACAGCAGCCTCAAACTCTTGGGTTCCAGCCATCTACTTGCCTCAGACTCCCAAGTAGCTGGGACTATGGGTGCCTGTAATGATATCTGCTAGTTTTTCTATTTTTAGTAGAGATGGGGTCTTGGTCTTGCTCAGGCTGGTCTTGAACTATTGAGTTCAATGATCCATCCACCTTGGCCTCCCCGAGTGCTAGGATTACAGGCATGAGCCACTGTGCCCAGCCTGACGTCTATCTTTAAATAGCTTTGAAGTTTTAGACACAGGATAGTGCTTGCATTATGAGCCTCAGTTTTCTTATCTGAAAAATGGAAATAATAATGAAGTCACCTTCTCAGAGTGATCGTGAGGATCAAATGTACAGCAATAAGTAATGCCTCGTACATAGTAGTCCTTAATCCTGACAAAATGATGCTGACCTAGTCAGGACAGATGTTTTTGGGTTTTTTGCAGGTGGCAGGGATTAATATTTACATTCTGAAAAGGTAAACTGAGATACCAAAGATGAAATTACTTGCTCAAAGCAATCGAGCTGGTTAGCTGGAGCACAGATCTTACTAAAGCACAGACCTTCTGATGCTGGGCCATGGCCCCTCCTGGCAGGAGCTGCTGACTGAGTCCACCTGTCATCTATGCTCTTCAGAGCACTTTCTGCTCAACCTGTGCTGCAGAAGTGGACCTAAGTGGCCTCACTTGAGACAGACCAGAGGGGCAAGGAACAAGTTAGCTTACTGCAGCCATAAGCCCTGCATGGGTCCTGTCTCACCTGCCCCTTATCTGTGCCTGTGGGTGAGTCTGTTGCCCATCTGAACAATAAGGCATTGGGCTTTAGGGTCTGTCCAGCTCTAGAAGTACAGCCCTCACATCCAGGACAGAGGGCCCACCTGCCTGCCATCCAGCAGCATCCTAGGCATGTCACTCCACCACTGAGGTGTCAGCAAGCTTGGAGAATAGGCAGAACAATGAAGCCCAGTGAGGTGCCCATATGCTGACAAGGAGAGACAGGGGTGGTGGTAGAACCCTCAGACCTTCAGGGCCTGGGAACAACTGGAGACCCAGGGGGACTGTCTGGTTGGTGAGTGTGTGTACCCAAGCAGGGGTTGGTCCCCTACCCCACACAAAATAGGTGCAGCCATCTTTAATACACCAAGAGAGCCCAACCTAGGCCATTAAGGGTCTGAAAGCTCCCTGGCACGCATGAGCAGAACCTCTCCCGAGCCCCCCATATGCTCAGCAGGTGGAAGGTTTCACGGCTCCATGTGGTTATGATGTGCATTCCCCATCCATCAATCCTGGAGCTGCTGCTGTGGACTAGGCCCAGCACCAGGCGACAGGGAGACACAGGGAGAAAACCCAGGTGGTTTCTCAACTCCTGTGAAGTTTTGCATTCTCAGAAGAGAGACAGACATTAGCCAAATGATCCCACAAAAAGATGCTAAATTGCGAATGTGACAAGGGCCTGAAGGTCAAGCACCCAGTGCTTGGAGAGCCCACGGAATGGAGATTTGAGTGAGAATGGGGCCCAGGGAGGTTCCCCAGAAGAAGGGATCACTGAACTGACCTCTGAAAGCTGATGAAAGGTAGGCTATGAGAGGAGGGAAAAGTATTTGGGAAGAGGGAACGGCACAGGCAGAGGTCTTGAGATGGGACAGAAAATGTTGTGAGAGGGGAATGGAAGAGGCCAGGTGGCTGAAGCAGAAAGGATAAGGTGGTGTACAGGCGAAGCTGGGGCAGGCAAAGGAGTCAGATTGAACGTCCGTATGAAACCTTGTCTTCACCCTAAGAAAGCACCTAGTTTGAGGAACCACCAAGGGGTGTGAAGAAGGAGGGCCACAGCTGGACACGGAATGAGAGGACACCAAGAGCCAGACGACCTCTGAGCAAGATGATTTGCAGCTGGGGAATGGACCCTCGGGCGATTCGTCCCCAGGTGCTCCTTGTGGAGAAAGAGCCCGAGCCCATGGCGATCTTTAGGCACGTGGTCATTGTCTAACACTCCCCTCACCTGTCCTGTACTGTCTCAATAAAAGGCTACTGCGGAGGTTGCTCGGGGCTACCCTGCAAGCAAGGTCAGGCAGCCTTCTGCAAGCTTGTACTTCTAATCCGCTTCATGTCTCATTCCTTCCTGCCGCAATCGAGTCCAGGGCATAGGGGCCACTAGAGGGGGTGCAGCAGACCTGGAGAAAGTGCCTTCCACACTCGGGGGGGAGGGGATCGTGGCTTTGCTTAGGGGTGGGCTGATGCCCATGGAGAGAGCTTAGTAGGAGAAACTAAGGAGACATAGGGAGGGACTAGAGACGGGGGATGCTGAGCAGAGAGAGGCCTAGGTGATGGCCGTGCTTCTGACCTGCTTACCTGAGCAGGTGGAGATGGGAACACTTGGAGAGGAACAGGTCAGCGGGGTTGGACAGGGAAGATCAAGACATTAGTTCTAGAAAGGTTGAGTTGAATGTATCTGTAAGACATCTAAGAGAAGATGTCAAGTGGTCAGGTAGACATATGAGTTTGGGGTTTAAAAGAGAGAGCTGAGCTGGAGATAGAATTTCTAGGAAAGCCAGATGATCAGAGAAATTGAGCAGGAGCTGTCTCACACTGCTGGGGACCCACCACACTTGCACAGATGGATGTCTTGTTTTTCTTTCTTTCTTTTTTTTTTTTTTTGCAATTTTTGGCTGGGGCTGGGTTTGAACCTGCCACCTCCAGCATATGGGGCTGGCGCCCTACTCTGTTAAGCCCCAGGTGCCGCCCCAAAGGACACTGCTCACTATGACCATCAAGGATGTCTGGTTTTTAAAGTAAGATGAAATGTCATCTTCTCTACAAAGTAACACAAGCCCATGTTTCCTCACCTAAAAGCCCTGAGATCAGACTTGTTTTGGAATTCTAGCTTTTATAATATATTCTAAAATAAAATTTGTTTTATTTCAGAAAGGTAGTATGATGCATATGCCACTTAAGTACATAATACCCGAGTGAGGTCCAGGGCAGCACCCTGCAATCTAACATATTAGTATTTCTGCAGCAGAACATGAATATTCACATCAAGTGAATTGATAAAAGACTATAAATAGCCTCACATCTGTGCAGGTCATTTTGTCTTCAAATGAGTTCTGAGGGAACAAAAAAGCGAAACAAAACCAATTTTTGGTTTTCAGGGCTATTCAGATTTTGGCATGTGGATAAGGAAACACAGGCCCATACTATGCCTAAAAGAAATACGAAGACATAGAAAAGGAGAAGGCAATAATCACAGTCCAAACACATCTCCTTTTTTAACTCCCCTCTCTCGGGTGAGTTTAAAAAAAATAATCTTCCCAGAAGGCTTCAGAAATTAGCAGAGGGGTTACATTCCTGGATGGCACACTGGCTGCCTTTCATTGGTGTGTAGGGATGTCAATCATGATAGGTCTACCACAGCCTGCTAGGACCTGGGAACTTCTCTCAGCCTAGAAATGAGGACTGAATGGGATGGCTCTGTAGTTTGGTTGAGTTTCAACTACGAAGAACTACGAGATTTTGTAAGGGAGGGCAGTTGAGATGAACATAGTTCATTCAGGTCATGTCCTTTGTATGTTGAAAAATCTTTGATGGTTCCCCATTGTCCTTTTTTTTTTTTTTGAGACAGTCTCACTCTGTCACCCTGGGTAGAATGCTATGGCATTATAGCTCAGAGCAACCTCAAACTCTTGGGCTCAAGTGATCCTCCTGCCTCAGCCTCCTGAGTAGCTGGGACTATAGGTGTACACCACTATGCCCAGATAGTTTTTCTAATTTTGGTAGAGACAGGGTCTTGCTCTTGCTCAAGCTGGTCTTGAACTCCTGAGTGCAGGTGATCTACCCTCTTCAGCCACTGCACCAAGCCCCCCATTTTCTTCTAGAAAATCTTTTCCATTTTTATGTTCTGAATACTGTACATGCAGTTAACTTACTTCTCTTCAAAAGAACCATGGTTGCTACTTGGGAGGCTGAGGCAAGAGAATCGCTTAAGCCCAAGAGTTTGAGGTTGCTGTGAGCTCTGATGCCACAGCACTCTACCCAGGGTGACATAGTGAGACTCTGTCTCAAAAAAAAAAAGGCACCATGGTCTTTCACACTTCTGCCTTTGCCCAGGCTATTCCCTCTTCCTGGAATTCCCTTCCTTCTACTGACTTTGTGGTGAACTCCTATTTATTTCCCAAAACCTGCACAAATGCCATCTCCTTTAAAGTTTTTCCTGTCTGCCTCTGGCCAAGCTAGTCATGGTCCTTGGGCACTCACAGCCACGTCAATATCCACATCACAGGGTTTCTTCCTTTCAACACTCTGTGCTTAGGTGGGGAGCCCACCTCTAGGTCATGTTTGCAGGAACAATGTCTGGCATGTGGAAGAGAAGGAATGAGTGGGGAGCAAGAGAAACAGATGGACAAAAGCTGGTCTTTTTCTTTGAGGTTGTGTGCAAGGCTGAATGGGCCAGACGAGGGGTTGTGAAACTGTACCAGTGTTCCAGGGCTAAGGTGCTGTCTTCTACTTTATAAAACATGGTCACTGTGGGCAGCGCCTGTGGCTCAGTGAGTAGGGCACCGGCCCCATATACCAAGGGTGGCAGGTTCAAACCTGGCCCCACCCAAACTGCAACAACAATAAATAAATAGCCGGGCATTGTGGCAGGTGCCTATAGTCCCAGCTACTCAGGAGGCTGAGGCAAGAGAATCATCCAAGCCCGGGAGTTGGAGGTTGCTGTGAGCTGTGAGCACTCTACTGAGGATGACAAAGTGAAACTCCTCTGTCTCTAAAAATAAATAAATAAATCATGGTCATTTTAATGCTGGCTTTATCTCCTCCTTTCTCTTCCTTTTCTCTTTCATCCTTTTTTTTTTTTTTTTTTTTTTTTTTTTGTAACTATTTCCTTTTGACCTATGTCAGTCATTTTTAAAGTTTTTACCAAAAGGTCCAGACCATCTGGGAGACCCAAATACATGCCACCATTAGGGTTCGCATCACTCCCTGAGGATGTGGATAAATTTGGGGACCTACTCGTGGTTTGTGGCCAAATTTCATGTGTAGAGGCAGCCACACCAGCGAGGACACCACAATCCCAAATGGCACATCAGAGCTGACCCTGTAGCTTGAGTGATTTCTCAGAGGATAGAATAGACACCGTCTTGGATGAAAATAAAAATGTGATTTTTGGGGTGGCGCCTGTGGCTCAAAGGAGTAGGGCGCCGGCCTCATATGCTGGAGGTAGCGGGTTCAAACCCAGCCCCGGCCAAAAAGCTGCAAAAACAAATAAATAAATAAATAAAATAAAATACCTGTTGAAGAGGAAAGAAAAATAAAAATGTTAAAAAAAAAGTGTGATTTTTGTTTGTTGAAATGGTTTTTCTTCCATTTTTAAAAATTATGGAATATTTATTATAAAATGTACAAAGATAGAGAAGAGAGTATAAGGAAGTCCCACATATATATCAGCCAGCCAATTGACAGAGCCAAATCTAACATCAACAGGGGCCTGGGAAGGCATCTGAGAGGGCCAGACCTGCCCTCTGAGGAGGAAAGTGCTGGTGTGAACTGAGGGGTGCCTGGGCACACTCCCATCTGGCCCCATCCTGGAGGAGCGCTCTTTTTGGTGCAGATGAGCGTAGACGCTGCGCTAATCTGGGGGTAAACCGCGCTGGGTGCCTGCAGTATAGAATGCCTATTATTCAGTGACTTTAAAGGGGCTCTTTGCAAGATCCCTGGGTGAGGAGGTATGATTCCAACACGTGTCAATAGAAGATGAACCCGTGGCCAGACTCAGGAAACCCCACAGCCCTTCCAGGCATCAGGATGTGTCCACAAGAGGAGAGATGGGCAGGGGGCTTTCCCTCTGGAAGGTAAGCCTCAAGCTCTCTTCTGAACTAGTTTCCTGCCATTTCTTTTGCACAATGGCTGAGTCACTTCCTCACGCAGGGGAACAAGGTGTTTCAAGGCATTTGAGTCACTGGCATGACGCTGCTTCTGACTCCACCACCAGCTGCCGAGTCCTCGCCTGGGCTAGTGTGTGACAAGCACACACGTCCTTGCATCTCAGCACTGCTGTGCAATCCCCCACGTGGAGCCAGCCAGAGCCATGAGATGCCAGATGGCTCTAGAGCGCCGGATTCCCACTGCCCAAGAACAGTGTCACCTTCACAAGGGACGAAGATAATAATAGCTAACGCTTACCATCCACACTCCACTCGCCAGCAGCAGTCCTGGGCATACTCCTGACAACCCCAAGACAGAGGCACCTCCACTCACCCCATCTTACTGTCAAGGAAACTGAGTCCTTGGAAGTCAGAGACCATGTCCACCGACAGCCAGGTGAAGAGCTGGGGTGGGAAGCAGCTCATCTGGCTCCAGAGCCCACGCTCTGGGAACAAAGCTGGGCCACCTTCAGCACCCAGCTGAGAGATTCTGCCAGGTGCTTCTTTTTTTTTTTTTTTTTTTTATTACATCATAGCTGGGTACATTGTGGCGTTCATGCGGCTCCAGACCCTGGTTTTTTCGACCATTTGACACATTTTCATCACACTGGTTAACATAGCCTTCCTGGCATTTTCTTAGTTATTGTGTTAAGACATTTATATTCTACATTTACTAAGTTTGACAGGTACCCTTGTAAGATGCACCACAGGTGTAATCCCACCAATCATCCCTCTGCCCATCCTCCCTCCTCCCTCCCTCACTTCCCTCTCCCCCTTCCCCCTATTCTTAGTTTACAACTGGGTTATAGCTTTCATATGAAAGCCATAAATTAGTTTCATAGTAGGGCTGAGTACATTGGATACTTTTTCTTCCATTCTTGAGATACTTTACTAAGAAGAATATGTTCCAGCTCCATTCATGTAAACATGAAAGAGGTAAAGTCTGCATCTTTCTTTAAGGCTGCATAATATTCCATGGCGTACATATACCACCGTTTATTAATCCATTCATGGTTCGATGGACACTTGGGCTTTTTCCATGACTTAGCAATTATGAATTGGGCTGCAATAAACATTCTCGTACAAATATCTTTGTTATGATGTGATTTTTGGTCTTCTGGGTATATACCTAGTAGCGGAATTATAGGATTAAATGGCAGATCTATTTTTAGATCTCTTAGTGTTCTCCAAACATCTTTCCAAAAGGAATGTATTAGTTTGCATTCTCACCAGCAGTGTAGAAGTGTTCCCTTTTCTCCACATCCACGCCAACATCTCTGGTCTTGGGATTTTGTGATAGGGACTAATCTTAAAGGAGTTAGATGATATCTCAAAGTAGTTTTGATTTGCATTTCTCTGATGATTAAAGATGATGAGCATTTTTTCATATCTCTGTAGGCCATACGCCTGTTTTCTTCAGAGAAGTTTCTCTTTAAGTCCCTTGCCCAGCCTGCGATGGGATCACTTGTTCTTTTCTTGCTTATATGTTTGAGTTCTATGTGGATTCTGGTTATTAAACCTTTGTCGGAGACATAACCTGCCAATATCTTCTCCCATTCTGAGGGTTGTCTGCTTGCTTTTCTTACTGTGTTCTTGGCTGTGCAGAAGCTTTTTAGTTTGATCAGGTCCCAGTAAAATACTCGCCCAGACTGATTTCTTCAATGGTTTTCCCTGCGCTCTCCTCTAGTATTATTATACTTTCCTGTCTTAAGTTTTAATCCTTAATCCAGTGAGAGCCTGTCTTAGTTAATGGTGAATGGTGTGGGTCCAGTTTCAATCTTCTACATGTTGCCAGCCAGTTCACCCAGCACCATTTGTTAAATAGGGACTATTTTCCCCACTGAATGTTTTTAATTGGCTTGTCAAAGATCAAATAATGGTAAGTAGCTGGATTCATCTCTTGGTTCTCTATTCTGTTCCAGACATCTACTTCTCTGTTTTTGTGCCAGTACCATGCTGTTTTGATCACTATC
>CAUYPK010077927.1:0-32820 GCA_963574355.1 Loris lydekkerianus | reverse complement strand
CCAGGAATGGAAGAAAAAATATCCAATGTGCTCAGCCCTACTATGAAGCTAAACTATAGCTTTCACATGAAGTCTATAACCCAACCATACCACAAGACTATGGGGAAAGGGCCAAGGAAGGGGAAGCAAGGGGGGAGGTTTTGATGAAGGGAGGGTAATTGGTCGGGCCACATATATGGTGCATATTTTTATATATAAAAAAAAAAACAAAAAACAGAAAAAACCCATTTGGGTTTCGGTAAGAGACTTTAAATACTTGCCCCAACAAGAAGGGGATTAGACCTATTAACTGCCAAAAATTACCTTTTGAATTAGTTTTTATACCCTCAATTGTTATGATGCTCTTAATTTGAAACATAATGTGGTTTACAAATTTCCATTCTTATTCCATTTAAGTCCAGTCTCACATCTGTGCTGACTTGTTTATTCATTTTTTGAGTATGTAAAGCATTAACATGTATCCAAAGTAAGAATTAGACTATGTCATGCCCCCACCTAAACCCTTCCACCTTACTTTCAAACACTCCCAAAAAAAAAATTATAAATATTAGTTTCTGATTTATCTTTCATGTGTCTGTGGGGTTTTTTTTGTTTGTTTTTTAAGAATATAAGAAGATACATAGATTATTGTCTTCTTTTCCCTATCTTACATAATAGCTAATATTACATATCTCCTTATATGCTTTGTACTTTTTTTTCTCTTAAAAATGTGTCAGAGAAATTATCATTCCATTTCTTTAA
The DNA here is from genome assembly GCA_963574355.1 of Loris lydekkerianus. Classification (NCBI taxonomy): domain Eukaryota; kingdom Metazoa; phylum Chordata; class Mammalia; order Primates; family Lorisidae; genus Loris; species Loris lydekkerianus. The sequence continues at coordinate 32,079 of CAUYPK010077927.1, read as the reverse complement.
AAAAAAGTAATAAATAAAAATTTACTTAAAAATATAAAATACCTGAGTAAGTTGAGAGATATACTATGTTTATAAGTGGAAAAACTTAAGTCACTAAGAAGTATTAATTAATAGTCTAAAACCATTTGAAATGTTATTTAGCAACTTCTAATAAGTTTGAAGATACAGAGCTTCCAGCCCAACAATTAAATCCCAAGTGTATACCTAAGAGACACTCTCTAAGATTGCCCCAAAAGACAGCTGCAGCTGCATAGTAATCCATTGTCTGAAAGTTTATTCAACCAAGTCCCACATGTGAGCATTTACGTTAATTCTGATATTTAATAATTCCAAACACCTCAATAACCTTGCAGAGATCTATTTTCCTACTATTGAACTAGGGCAAATGCCTAGAAGCTGAATTGCTGGATCAAATACATAAGTAGTTAAGACAGATTTGCCAAATTTCACTCCATAAACGATGTAATAATTTGCATTCCCACCTGCAACATATGGAAGCTCCTGTTTCTCCACAGCCTTGCCAATAGGTGTTACCAAATTGAATTTTTTTTTTAGTCTGAGAAGTAAAAAATGATATTGCAGTGTAGTTTAAATTTGCATTTCTCTGAGTATGAGTGAAGTTGAACATCTTTTTGCCATTTTTGATCTTTTCGGTGAATTGTTTATTTCTTTGGCCTTTTGGCTCTTTCTCTCTAAATTTTAAAGAATCAACTTATAAATGGTATAAATGGTTCTGAAGAAACTGAATAACTCTTTGAAAAAAATTAAATTTATCTTAAATTTTTAAAATAATTATATATATATATACACACACACATATGTATATTTGAAAATGTATAAAAATTTGTAAATATTTGAAAATATATTTTGAACATATTTCAATATATATTGAATACATATTGAAATATATATTATATATTTGCAATAGTACAATGTTGTACAGTATATTAAACTATAACAATTGCAGTACTTTTTTTACAGATAAAGGGTTAAAATTCCATATGTATATTATAAACTAATAGGGCTAATTTACATAACATTAATATTAATTTACAATGGACTAATGTATATGGAATATAAACCTGATTTCTGTGATGTATGTTATAAGTATTTTCTTCTGGTTTGTAATTTTTTTCTTTTTTTTATTAAATTATAGATGTATACATTAATGCAATTATGCAATACAATGTGCTAGTTTTATATAAAATTTGAATACTTCCATCAAACTGGTTAACATAGCCTTCACTGCATTTTCTTAGTTATTATGTTAAGATATTTATATTCTACTCTTAGTAGATTTAACATGTACCCTTGTAAAATGCAGCGTAGGTGTGGTCCCACCCATTACCCTCCCTCTACCCATCCTCCCCTCACCCTTCCTCTCCCTTTCCCTTTTCCCCTTCTTCTTGGGCTATAGTTGGGTTATAGCTTTCATTTGGAAGTGTGGGTGCTTATAAATTGGTTTCATAGTAGGGCTGAGTACATTGGATACTTTTGCTTCTATTCTTGAGATACTTTGCTAAGAAGAATATGTTCCAGCTCCATCTATGTAAACATGAAAGAGGTAAAGTCTCCATCTTTTTTAAGGCTGCATAATATTCCATGGTGTACATATACTACAATTTATTAACCCATTCATGGGTTGATGGGCACTTGGGCTTCTTCCATGACTTAGCAATTATGAATTGGGCTGCAATAAACATTCTGGTGCAAATATCTTTGTTATAAAGTGATTTTGGTCCTGTGGATGTATTCCAGAGGAATTAAAGGATCGAATGGTAGGTCTATTTTTAGATCCCTAAGCGAAGTCCAAACATCTTTCCAAAGGAACATATTAGTTTGCATTCCCACAAGAAGTATAGAAGTATTTTCTTTTCTACACATCCACGCCAACATCTCTGGTTTTAGGATTTTGTGATATGATCTAATCTTACTGGAGTTAGATGATATCTCACAGTAGTTTTGATTTGCATTTCTCTGATGATTAAGGATGATGAGCATTTTTTCTTGTGTCTGTAGACCGTGCGCCTGTCTTCTTCAGAGAATTTTTTCTTCAAGTGCTTTGCCCAGCCTGTGATGGGATCACTTGTTCTTTTCTTGCTAATATGTTTGAGTGCTCTGTGGATGCTGGTTATTAAACCTTTGTCGGAGATATAACCTGAAAATATCTTCTCCTATTCTGAGGGCTGTTTGTTTGCTTTACTTACTGTGTTCTTACTCACGAATCTGTTGCCTTTATATATACCAACAATAGTCAAGCTGAAAAAACAGTTAAGGACTCTATTCTGTTCACAGTAGTGCCAAAGAAGATGAAATATTTGGGTGTTTACCTAAGAAAAGATGTGAAAGATCTCTATAAAGAAAACTATGAAACTCTAAGGAAAGAAATAGCTAAAGATGTTAACAAATGGAAAAACATACCATGCTCATGGCTGGGAAGAATCAACATTCTTAAAATGTTCATACTACCCAAAGCAATATACAATTTTAATGAAATCCCTATTAAAGCTCCACTGTCATACTTTAAAGATCTTGAAAAAATAATACTTCATTTTATATGGAATCAGAAAAAAACTCAAATAGCCAAGACATTACTCAGAAATAAAAGCAAATCAGGAGGAATCACACTAGCAGACATTAGACTATACTATAAATTGATAGCGATCAAAACAGCATGGTACTGGCACACAAACAGAGAGGTAGATGTATGGAACAGAATAGAGAACCAAGAGATAAACCCAGCTACTTACTGTTATTTGATCTTTGACAAACCAATTCAAAACATTCAGTGGGGAAAAGACTTCCTATTTAACAAATGGTGCTGGGTGAACTGGCTGGCAGCCAGTAGAAGACTGAAACTGGACCCACACCTTTCACCATTAACTAAGATAGACTCTCACTGAATGAAAGATTTAAACTTAAGAAATGAAACTATAGAAATACTAGAAGAAAGTGCAGGGAAAATTCTTGAAGAAATTGGCCTGGGAGAATATATTATTAGGAGGACCCCCAGGGCAATTGAAGCAACACCAAAAATACATCACTGGGGTCTGATCAAACTAAAATGCTTCTTATTTTTTTATTTCAGATTAACACGAGGGTGCAAATGATTAGGTCACATTGTCTGTGTTAGATAAAGTTGAAGTTGTAGTTGAGCCTTCACCCAGTGGTTGTATTGAATACCCTTACATGGTACACATAGGTGACAGCTTACCACTCCTTCCTCTTTCTCTTTTTTACCTCCTCTTTGCCACTTGAATTTAATTGTGTTTTTCTCTCATTTGGGAGGTGTAGCTATCTCTCTCTTTTGACTTTGTGTAGATTTTGCAGTGAAAATTTTGTTGTTTTAAATTTTTATTTCAGATTAATCTGAGGTTACAAACAATTAGGTTACACTGTTTATGTTGTTTTAATTTTATGATGTTGCATTTAGTTCATTTCAATTTTGATTCATAATCAAATATCTTTTTCTGCACTGGAGTCTTAAGAAATTCACTTAGTTTTTTTAATTTTAATTTTTATCTTTTACATATACCTGTGTTAATCAGGTTTCTATTTTTTTTTTTTTTGCCTTCACAAAATAAAATATACTTAAAATTTAATAACAATAACAATGTTTAGGATAAGGATTAAAAACAAAAACCTTGTAAAGAATGAATGAATGTAAATACATTCAGAAAAGGAACCAGACAATTGCTACATCAAAATATTAAGCAATAATAATAATAACAATGCAAAGAAAGTAATTCACTTAGTTTTTTTCTAGTTCCATTGTTTCACTTTTACATTGAGTTCCCTCATCTATTTAGAGATTATTTTTATGTTTAATGTGAGGTACAGAATCCATATAATTATGTTTCTTAAGACCCATTTACAAAAAACTTATCTTTGCCCCAGTGATTTAAGATGCTATTCTCATCACACATACCATTTTTCTAGTGACCAAATCTGTTTCTGGACTTTTATTCCATTCCTCTGGTCTGCCCATTTATTTATGTTCCAGTACCACCCTGATATAGTTATCTGGTTATCATTCTGTTTATGAAGGCAAGAAATTCCTTATGTTAATTTTATGTCAGCTACCTTATTAAATTTGCACTGTTGTTGTATAATTCCTCAAAATTTTCTAAGAATCATATTATATAATCTTAAAATAGAGAATTTTATCTCTTTTTTTTAATTTTTAAAATATTTTGAGAGATGGGGGTCTTACTCTGTTGTCCAAGCTTGAGTGCAGGGGCACAATCATGGCTCCCCACAGCCTTAGACTCCAGAGCTCAAGTGCTCCTCCAACTCAGCCTCCCATGTAGCTGGGACTAATGGTTCAGGCTACCATGCCAAGCTAATTCTTTTTATTTTTCTTCTTCTTCAATTTTTGTAGAGACAGGGTCTGTCTGTGTTGCTTAGGCTGGCCTCAAATTCCTGTGCTCAAGTCATCCTCCTGCCACTGCCGCTGGAGTAGCTGTGGTTACAGGCACTAGCCACCATGGCTGGCTACTATGTGTATTTCAATGATAATGTCTCTAATTGATTTATTTTATACAATTGTATAGGCAAATAGCTCTATATCAATGATAAATAGTATTGGATAGAGTTATGCATTCTTGTTTGGTCTTGATCATGGTGAAAATGTTATTAGTGTTTTCCCGTTTCCAGGATCTTAAGATGATGTCTTTATTAATGAAATAAATGCATTTGATCATATTAAAGAAGTAACCATCATTCCATTACTGTGTGTTTCTTGTTTTGAAATCAGCAATGAGTATAGAATATGCCAAAGTTTGGTTTTTAATTGTTATTTTCACTTCTCTAGCATCTGTGGAGATATTCATAAGTGATGGTGAGCTGTAGTTTTCTTCTCTGTATTGCCTTTATCAAATCAAATATTTGGCAGAATTTACTTTTGTGTTCATCTAGGCTTATTTAAATTTCTCTTTTTACAGAAATTAGAGTTTGTAAAACTAGGCAGTCCTACTATATCATCCTCTGACAGTTTAGCCCCCATGGTTTATAAGGCCCAGAGCAAGAACAGAAATGGAGATTCACTTAACATGTAAATATGTCAAGGTTATAAACAAAACAAACTGTTTAAAATGTGTGTTATCCTTCTGTTTTGATAAATGCAACTTCAGAAGGCTATGTAAGACAAGTCTGCATTTAGAGTTCTCATACATCTGTTTTGTCTGGATCATAATTTCTTAGAAAGCTGATCACAGAATCCTGGGAGTTTTTTTGTTTGTTTGTTTTTTGCCTTTTAACCATAAGTACCCACTACATGGGTGTGTACACCTAAATTCTGTCTGCATTCTCATGTCACTGTCTCCACAAAGGGTTGCCTCTGGACCATGCTGTGGGCAATTTGTCCCGTGAGGACGAGGGGTGAATTATTTTTTCCTGGTTTGATTTTTCTGAGTTTTTGGATTTTTTTCCTAAGAATTTATTGCAATTATAACATCTAAAAATATATGTCTAATTTCCTTTCCAACTCTAGCATGAAATAATTTTTATCCCTGAATAATCAAAATCCTGCTGACTTTTACTTGTGTTGTTTCTGACCCATGTGTATTAATATAAGACTTAGAGTCTATGCCTGTCTTCAAATCTATGAATGCTAGCTAAGCCTCCAAATACATTCTAAATATTCTATGCTGAAAAGCCAATTGGGTCCTAGTAAGCACTCATTAAATGTGTCTACAATAAATTTGAAGTATAAGGTGGTGTGACTGAGGTCCGAACCATTAATGTAAATTTACATTCCCTGCATTGCTAGAGACTTTTTTCTGACTTAAACACATAGTGGATACAGTAGTGTTTCCCAGAAAAGTTAGAACTATCATGGCTCTTCCCATTACTATCTCTTGTTCCTGATGAAAATGGAATCAGTCTACCAAAATGTTTTTTAGTTTATTTTAATTTTTATTTTATTCTTTTATATTTTCTTTTATTATTTTATTTTATTGTAGACAGGGTCTTGCCCTATTGTCCAGATTGATGTGTGGTGGCATAATCATAAACTCAGAGTAGACTCGAACTCCTAGACTCAGGTGATTATCTTGCCTCAGCCTCATAAGTAACTGCGACCACAGAGAAATATAACCATGCCTGGCTAATTTCTTTTTAATTTTTTTTTTATTTTTTTGTATAGACTGTCTTGCCAGCGGTTCAGGTTGGTCTTAAACTCCTGGCCTCAAGCTATCCTTCTGCCTTGGCCTCCAGAAGTGTTAGGATTATAGGCATGAGCCACCATACTGGTCCCCAAGTACCTTAATATCATTAAAACATTGAGTTTCATAACAATTTTGACAATTTTCTGAGATTTTTAAAACTTCCTCTGAGCTAATGTTCTGTCTGTAGCTTACATCTTTATCAGTACTTATATTTATTAAACAAAGAAAATGGTGATGCATACTGGCATGAAAACATTATTTGATTCTAAAAACTAAAATTAGCACTGGACCCAGAGTAGAGGTCAAAGTGGGCAGAACTGTGTTCAAATGGAATTCTCATCATTTACCATCTGTGCTGCTTTGTACTGGGTGTTTAACTCTTCCAAATTTGAGATTATACCTCTTTAAATTGTGAATAACCTTCCTTAACATGTAGGCTTATTGCAAAATCACATGAAATAATGTTAGAAAACATATAGTGAGAGTTCAGTGAGTTATAATTTTAATTATCATCATAATTGCCTAGAGATGTAGCTTCCAATTTTATAACCTAAAGGTCAGCAGTGAAATATTAAAGTTTTGCATAATCTAATGTGGAACTATCATAGGAATAGAATCCACTGATGGAGAAAACACTTGTCCAAATATGGGTTCTTGCAGTTACCCATTTTCTTAAAGCTCAGATTTTAAGAAATTGTAAACTAAAGAAAAGATGCTACCAACTTATGATGCAGTAAGGTTTGCTACCAAAATTATAATACTATTAAGTTGACAAAAGAAGGAAAGAATACTACGTAGGAAAAATGGTAGGAAATGAGATAAATAGATAAATAGTTGTACGTAACAACCATTTGATTAATAAGCCATTATTGGTTAATATGAGAGATGCACTTGTATTTTAGGCAATAAGGTATAGTGAAATTTTGTTCTTAGTGATCCTAAAGTTGATTTACTTATACTACATAGCTAGTCACCATCCTGGGTCAATGTTAAATTATAAGCTATAGGCAAAAATAATTTCTTCATAATTTTTGCTATTAGGGGTGGCCTCCATAGCTCAGTGAGTAGGGCACTGGCCATAGACTCTAAGGCTGGCAGGTTCACACCCAGCCCGGGCCAGCTAAAAAAAAAAAAAAAAAAAAAAAAAAGTCAACTGCAACATAATTTTGCTAATATTAAATAAAATAAGGCTTTTAAATCACCTAGCCAAACGCTTAACACCTGTGGGTGTTCAATTATCATAGCTCCCTCTATAATATTTACTCTGCAATAAAATTTCTTTACTGAAGAAAGTAATACCTCAGTATATTAGGCAGTGAGAAGAATCTAAAACACCAAAGGCAATTTCTGACTCTTCCCAGAACCTGGTTTTTTTGTTCTACTGGCCTAAACACCCTTTCCCAAATTTCTGGGAAACATCAGGCTGGTCTATGAGAATAAATCATTCTTCAGGCTGCAATTTCATCCTTGGGATGCTTCTAGGTGTTATTACCTGAGTGTTGCACTGGTAAAAAAAAAAAAAAAAAAAAAAAAAATGCAGAGCATAACCAATGCTACCATATTTTCCACAAAGTTTCTCAGACCCTTCCAGATCCTTAGATGCAGAAAACCATATCAGTGTGTACGATCATGATTCCCTAAATGCTCTGTGGACCCTCGCATCAGTTTAAGGGTGTGTCCTTAGGTTATAAAGTGTATGAACAGATGCAAAGAACAGCATAGACCCTTACTAGCTCTGGGGGCTTATGTAAATTACTTAGCTCATCCAAGTCTCATTTGGAAAAGTGAGACATTTTCCTGCCCTACCTACAGCAAAGGGTCACATGAAGGTCAAATGGGATAATGGATTTAAAAATGTCATGAGGAAAATAAAATGTAATGCTTTTTATAATGTAAACTAAGATCACTATCTTTGGAAACAAAGGGATTACACAATTAAAGGCTTTTAAAATAATGTTAAAAATACGAACTTGGAAATGTAGCTAATAGAAAACAAATGGAGGCAGTGAATGAAGCTGTAAAGACTGATAAGGACATAATTGAAAACCCTGGGAAAACACAAACGCTGCTTTGGAGCCTTCTCTGTTGGCATCTTACCTCGTGTTGTTTCAATTCAGCTGCTGGAGACTTGATTCTAACGTGTTCCTCTCCAGTGCCTGCTACTATAGTTAGCCAGGGAAAAATCAATAGAAAGTGCAAGTAAAGAGAGAGCAGAAGACAGAGTTTTGCATAGTGTCCCAACATCCCAGATTAGAAAGCCCACCCTCACCTTATCCATAATTGCATTTTTGATCCGAGGATCCAAAGATCATTAATCAAAAGCAATGGCTCCCACAGTGAAGAAAATAATATTCCCTTTTTGTCCAATATCTACAAGTTTATTGATTATTCTAGTAGGATATTTATTATTCTCTGAAAGTTTCAAGGGCAAACAAATACACTAGAATCTTGGAAAAAGACTCAAGAAACATAAAATATTACTCCCCGACAGCAAGACACTTTTTAATGATATTGTGTCTGGTGGGAAGGGCTAGCCATGTAACATGAAGATTAAACCACAGCTGGCAATGCATCTTTATGTATTGCCAAGGTCAGAAGCATAAAAAGCCATTCTTAGGAAAAAAGTATTTGCAGAAAATGGGCAGTAATATGCCTGGACACGGTAAACTAAAATGGGAAGGACGATAGCTAAGCGCAGAGAAGTAGAAAAGTAAAAGATCACTGAAGTTGTTACTGGGAAGATCCCCGGACAGTATCAGGCCATATTCAGAAGCAGCTGTGCAAACACAAAGGAAGTGAACTCTTAGAAATTGCTACAAAGGTGCTATGTAATGACATTGCTTTAATTGCCATATAGTCCCAACAATTCTCAGATAACCATTGAGTTACTAGGAGAATGAAACCACAGGGGTCTGATCTCCTCTTATAGATGCATGATATCAATATGAAGGTCCCTAACAATAGGTCACAATTAAAGAACTATTTACCCAAGGCACACATGAAGAAATTGAGGTCCAGAGAGGTCACAGAGCAAGTCAGTATTGATGCCAACCACAATGCAAATCCAAGTCATTAGAGCTTCTAAGTCAGTTCTCCCAGTCAGCTATTTTTTATATATGTGTGTGTATGTGTATACATATATATTTACATATATGTATAAATATATTGGATAACTTTTCCAAGTTTCCCTGGCTCACACTTCATTATAAAAAGAAATATATATATATATATATATATATATATATATATAGTTTTGAGATATATATATATATATAGTTTTGAGATATATATATAGTTTAGATATATATTATTTATTTATTTATATATATATATATATTTTTATAATGAAATGTGAGCCAGGGAAACTTAGAAAAGTCACCCATTTTTTTTATCTCAGTGTCTTTATTTTCTCCCAAGGAATTAATGATAATATTCAAGGCCATTAATGACAATAGTGACAGCAAAAATAATTTTCTTCTACTATTGTTTTAGCACTACACAAACACTTGTGGATAATACTTTACTCCTAATATCTAGAATGTTGGGTATGCATAATAATGTTTTTTGAGTCAAGTATCTCCAAATGCTTGATTTCAAGAGTGAATCCCAAATAGGACAAGCACTATGGTCAGAATTGAGGGAGGGAAACACATCATGGTATATTGAAAGATACCGTATATACTCGAGTATATACGGTAAGTGAGGTGGTGTGGTAATGGAGACAGGGAACGTGTAGAGTATCCCCATAGACCATCTGTACTCTCAGTACCAAATTCTGATGTCAAAAAGGGAGGAAATTAACACTGTCAAAAATGTTTTAATGTCCTACGACCTTCAAAGATCAGTGAATTACTTATATGAAATATAAATTTGAAAGGTGTTTTATACTATTCAACACATGTAAAAAATAGCAATGCTTTACTTGTATGCTACTTCATAACTCTGTGTTTATTGGCTAGAAAGTAGGCTAAGAAATAAGAATGAATATGACAGATCTGATTTCCATCCTAATTGGGCTTATATTCTTATGGAAGATATAGACAAGAAAAATATTTTTAAAACACTGTAATTTATGATTGTGTTCAGTGTTGTAACACAAACAGAATTTTGGGCAGAATGGGCATCTTAGTATGTTTGCAGGTTGGTTTTTGGACATAAGACCAATGGCTGCAGTATTAAGGGGATCATTGTTACGTAATCACCGATTGTATTTAGACTTCTGCTATGAAGGGGCAAGCTGACATCCTTAACTTCTTTTGAGAAGATTCAACTTTTGTTCTTGAAATAATAGAAAGTCTTTATTTTCCCAAGTCAGTTATTTTGAGCACTCAGGAGTTCAGCTGTAGTTCAAAATGCCAACCTGTTACATTTCAATTGGGAAAATATGGCAAAGCATAATTTCTAAGAATTCATCCTATCATCCAAGATCCAGGACAGCACGATTCACCAGCATAAAAATCTTATCAGATAGAGTCCATACCACAAGTGTAAAATATAGACCACATTATGTCTAACAAGTATGTGTAATACAAAGAGAAGGCTAATGTCGTGCTCTGGAGAAATGTATAGGATTTGGAGAAAGCCAAAATAGCTTAAAGTTAATCACCTTATCTTACTGATCCTCCTTTTTCTTATCTGAAAAAAAAAAATGTGGGTAATCAATGTCTGAGGAACAAAGGTTTCTTTGCTGTTTCTGGTGTTTCTTTTATGGTAAAGGAAAACAGTTAAGGTAATAATCTTGGCTTCTTTTCTACCAGAAAAATTGGAAGAATGTCATCTGAAAGGGAAATTTATGGAGAATAACTTGGATCTCCTCTATCTCTTTTTATTTTATGAAGAAGCTGCAGTAGTTAGAAGAGGCCAAGAGGGATTCTTCCCTACAGTGGGACACTACCAAAGGGCCAGGTTTTTGCTTGGGGAAGGCCCACTGAAGTGTTGAGCACAAGGTGAACAAGGCAGTAGGTGTTGAGAAACTTGATATTCTTAGTTGACCACATTTAAACAATAAGGAAATAATGTGCTGATCTGCTTAGAATTTAATTTCATTTTACAATTGCTTCAGACTCTGGCAGGGGAGACAAGTTTTATTGAAACTTTCAACAATTAACATTTGTGACTTATAGCTCTGTGTTGAGAATCTAACATGATGATGAATTTGAAAGAGGTATGGACATTCAAATATCCACATAAGCTTGTGGATATTTTACTGTAGTCATATACTCCATGAGGAAAACTCAACGTTCAAACGTAGAAATAAGAGTTGAAGGATAGGATTGAGGTTAATGAAATTTCAAGCAGTACCAGAGCATTCCCAAGATACTTGAGTTTCAGATGAAGCTGTTTCTATTGATCCAGGAAGGCCTTATTTCCATCTCTCAGATAAAGTCTCTGTTGGAGGTGGAATTATGTTGCTCAAAAAAAGCTATGTTGGTTGGGGTGGTGTCTGTGGCTCAAAGGGTAGGGCATCAGCCCCATATGCTGGAGGTTGCGGGTTCAAACCCAGCCCTGGCCAAAAGCTGGAAAAATTAAAAAAAAAAAAAAAAAAAAGCTATGTTGGGGTACTAATCCATGATATCTGTTTTAGAAGATGATCTGTTTGGAAAATAATGCATTTGCACATATAATCAAATTAAGATGAAGCTGTACTGGAGTAGGGTGGGCCTTAGCCCAACACGAATGGTGTCCTTGTAGAAGAGAAGAGACACAGAGACAGGAACGCACAGGAGAAACACGGCCTCATGAGGTGCAGGCAGATGCTGGAGCGATGCACTTGCAAACCCATGGACTTAAGGGATTGACGGCAAACTGCAGTCGTTAGAAGAGGCCAAGATGGATTCTTCCCTACAGTGGGACCCTGCCAATATTTTGACTTCAGACTTAAAGATTGTGATGACGAAAATATTACTGTGATGAAAAAGTATTAACTACAAGCCTGAGAATCTGCCTTTGCAATATTGGAAATGGCATGCTAATTTTATTTTGCAGTTTTTGGCTGGGGCTGGGTTTGAACCTGCCACCTCCGACATATGGGGCTGGTGCCCTACTCCGTTGAGCCACAGGCACCGCCCCATGCTAATCATTTTTAATGTTGCACTTTCACTTACTTTTCTGAAAGGAATGAAGCCTCTAGAACAACAGAGGTAATGTTGATGTTTCTCATCAGACTTGATGCTGACTGAGCATCAGCAGTGCTCCAGGCAGCAACATAGTAGAGACATGAAAGAAATGCTTACAAATGTATTTCTTTCTAGGGTAGTGATTAAGATGAATATCTAAAATTATATAAACGGGTAAATGTTTAGTTTTTAGCGCAACCAAGCATAGTGGTTAAGAAAAGAGATGCTGGAGCCAATCTGGAGTTTTGAATTCTGGCTCTAACTCTTAAAAGCTGTGTGACCTACGTCAAGTTACTATACTTCTCTGGGCCTCGGTTATTTCATTTGTAATATGAAAATAATTATAGTGCCTATTTTATGGAGATTTTAAGAGGACTAAATAAGTTCATCTTTATAAAGTTCTTCAAAAAAGCAACTAAAGTTCTGTGTTTGTGTTTTTATATAAAATAAAATTAATTTCCAACAATAAAATGATTTAGGGAATCATAAAACATATAAATTATTTTCTTAGGAAAATTTGAATCCAAATGTACATTTTTTCCCCCTGTGGATAAAACTGACATGCTCAAGGTCACACAAGAGAAATGTGAGGCCTAGAATCTCTCTTAATAGCTATTTCAGATCTTTCCCCAATCTGTGTTGCATCCTCAACATGCATCAGCCCTAAAAAGATGCCTTTAGCTCTTCTCTTTCTCCTATCAGGCTGAAGGAAAGATTCCCAGCCTTGGAGCAAGACTGGGGACTTCAGGTGCATATTTCTTGGGCTTTACAGGCTTTCTAGCTCCAAAGGCAAAGAACTAGACAGTGTTCTTCAGAGCTTTTGAGTTAAGGAAATATTCCCTAAAGACTATAGTCAAAACCTAGGTTGTTTACTGGGGCATCAAATGAATCTCTTCTTCCCATAAACTCTTGATCCCAAAATACCTTGTTTAATAAAATCACTGATGGAGAATGGGATAAGATAAGCAGATTATCATGAGATGAATTTTGGGGACATGTCAGGGGTAGCAAATGACAGAGGTATAATGGGTGGGGAGTGTGTACCGAGTTCGCTCAGAAGAACTAGAAAGTAACCCAGGGAGCATGAGAAAGTGGCAATGCAGATGGGGCCTTGACATAATTTGAATGTGGTTTTTCTCACTTCCTGTATAATATTAAATGAAGAGGGAAGAGTCATGATGGAGGCTCAGCAAGGAGGAGCAGAAGGTGGATGCCCTTCACCATTTTCTTCACAGTTACTCAGCCAGGCAGGTGTCTTTAATTTCACTTTCTGATGAAGAGATTTGAGACTAAAATAGATTTTTAAACTTTATTCTTCAGTTAAGAAGAGAAAGAGCTAAAATTAAAATTTAGGGCCCTTCTATGAAGTCCTAACGCTTTTGGCCACAGTGCTTAATCTCATAACCCCTCCCTTTCCTCCTGCTGGCTGAGCCCAATTGAATGGCTTCTCATGGTACGATACTTTTTTCTTACCATTTCCACTGCCGAAAACCCATCACCCTGTATTTGAAGGTACTTGACTACATGTCAAAAAGAGAAATTTCTCTGCATCAGTTAACTATTTTTAGCACAAATTAACTGACTAGCAGGTTTATCTTAAACGATGCTGGCACTATTCATGGGGCCTGGACTACTGCTAAAAATACAAATGCTAATTGTGCTGACAGCGCTCAGCACAATGTGCCTTTCAGCTCACTCTAATTGAAGGGCTGACTCTGGAGCCTTGTCTCATGTACACGTGCATGAACTAAACAGTTATCTTACACGCTCAGCCCTACCCTCATTCTCTGCTATAGTTGACGTGTTTGCTTCCCTGAATAACTCAAGTTGCCTGAACATTCATTTCAACCATATTTATTGAGAAGAGAGAAAGGGGTCATTAAGAATAACATTAGAATGGAATTTGGAGGCTCAGTTATACTCAGATGAATCTTGTGGAATGTAGCTCAGAATCATATCTTAAAATCATGAATGAAAGTGATTTCTCATACTTTCGGCTCTCCACCTGACCTAAAAATCTCCAAATAAAAAAGGAATAGTCATGTGGGTTGTGTAACTGAAGATAAAGACATCCACATTCATAATTAACATTTTTATGATCAAAATGATCATTATCTTTATCTATACGTGTAATTAGGACATGAATATCTGCATAGATTCGTAGATTTTAACATAGAACCATGACAAAATGTTTGAACCTTCATTGGCTATTGATCATTCTTGTTAATGACAGTAATAGGGGTTCTTTAAACTTATAAATAACATATTTTGTTTGAGGATGGTCTTGGAGTTTTTTTAAAATATGTTTTCTATTCTTCAGTAATTGCTGCCTCTTCTATGAGACACCAAAAGATGCCATTTATTGGTGGTAATTAGTACTAAATATGTGCACAGTACAGTGAAGGATTCAGGAAAAAGAAGTTCTCAGGTTATTCAAAGTTCACTCGCATGTCAGTTCTGGCTCTGTCACTTGCTAGCAAACAAATGACTTTCAGCAAGTGATTTATGTCTGTAAGCAGCAGCTTCCTCAACCAGTAAGCAAATAGAAAGAAGGAGACTAGAAATAGTCCTACCTAAAAGGAGGTTTGTGACGAGTAAATGAGATAACATCGGGGATTCAACACAGTGCTAGACTCATAGTAAATGCTGAAGCAATGGCTCAACGAAATGAATGCTCAGGTATTTTTAAAAATAATTATGAACAATAGTAAAAAAAAAAGTAAAAAAAACCAACAACTAATTTTCCATCATATTGCCATTTTCTCTAAAATGGTAAAAAAAAAAAAAAAAAAAAAAAAAAACGAATGACAATATGAATGTACATTTGTAGGAGAAAGTGTTTAAATAAGATTAATAAATATCTACTTCACAAAGCATGATACAAAGGTTAAAAATGATAAACTGCTTTTAAGACAAGATGGCTTATGTATGTGATTTTCCTTCTTTTAAGGACTCAAATAAATAGCATGGAAGTAATAAATTCAACCAAAATAAAGAGAGAGGACAGCTATTAAAAGACGAAATATTTTAATGAATTTCATCAAGACAGCAAGCAGATGGAAGACAGTAATCTGATAAAGAAGATCAGAGAAAGATACAGCAGAGAGAAGTAGAAAGACCTTGGAGCCAAAGAGAGAAATAATTTGCCATACAGAAGGCTATATTATTTTTAGTAAAACATCACAAGAATGGAGAAGCAAGAATCCCATGTACTCAATTCTGATATGAGGACAATTAATGACCCGGTACATGATGGGGGGTGGAGGAAGGGGAGTGAAGAGAGGAAAGGAGGGAGGGAGGTGGGGGTCACGGTGTGTGACACATTTTGGGGGGGCGGACACAATTATAAGAGGGACTTTACCTAACAAATGCAATCAGTGTAACCTAGTTCTTTGTACCCTCAGTGAATCCCCAACAATAAAAAAAGAAAAAATTACATAACAACCCCCCTCCCAAAATTTATGAATCTGAGAACAGTGTTGGGTGATACTCAGTCTTTTATTTGATCTTCCTTATTTTATGTGATGTTTCAATACAGATATACATTATGGAATGATCAAGTAAGACTATTTAACACATTCATCACTTCCAAATATTTATCATTTCTTTGTTATGAGAACACATTTAAATTCCTCTCTTTTAGCTATTTTGAAATTTATGTTATTATTAACTATAGACCATGCTTTGCAATAGATCACCACTTATTTCCCCTGTCTAGGAAAATTTGTACCCTTCGGCCAACATCTCTTTTCCTCTCCACTTCCCCAGCCCCTCAGCCTCTGGTAACCATCATTCAACTCTTTATTTCTGAGTTTATCTTTTTTGAGTTTCATATATAAGTGAGATCAACAGTATTTTTCACTCTGTGCCTGGCTTATTTTACTTGGCATATCTCCTCTAGGTTTATCCATGCTATCACGAATGGCATTCCATTCCTCTGTGTGTGTGTGTGTGTGTGTGTGTGTGTCTGTGTGTGTCTGTGTATCACATTTTAATGATCCACTCACCAGTTAGTAGGCACTTCAGTTGTTTCCATATCTTGGCCGTTGTGAATACTATTGCAGTGAACACGAGAGTGCAGTCGTGTCTTTGACATACTGATTTAAATTATTTTGCATATATACCCAAAAATGGGATTGCTAGATCATATGGTAATTTTATTTTTAGTTTTGTGAGGAACTTCCACACTGTTTTCCAAGATGTACTTCATTTAAAATTTTTAAAGCATCGTATTCTAAGTATGAACATGAAACTAAGAAATAGAGGCAATATTTTTCTGTTGATTATTTGATTCAAATCTTGGATCCAATTGGAGTCATTCACAAAACTTTGAAGTATTCTAGAGTACAGCCTATATCATAAATAGCTGAAATGTACTCTAGGTTTTGGATAGTAGGTATGTTTTTCCTTTCACACCATAATGCAAGAAATGCGTGCCCCCCTTTTTAGTATTTTCTTTGCCTTTGTGGTGCTTTTCCAGAATCATGTGGAAACACACAACAATGCAACAGTTTGGATTATTGTTTTTATTACATCATGGCTGGTCTTAAGTGTATGCAAAACAGAAATTCCATAAAATACTTTGCCACCTTGGCCACTTTGGCACTAATGCATCATTTAATTCTTTCAAAGCCACTATGATGAAGATACCATTATCCTCATCAAGCAACCTGCTGGGCCGGAGTACAAACCCAAATATAGCTGGTCCCTTAGTGAAGAGTGGGTGCCACTTCAATAAGAATCACACATAACTGGTTGTCCACAGCAACTACATAAAAAAAGTGAGTGTTTTTAATAAATGCTTTTTAAGGGACGTTGATAAGGGCACATCAGTCCTAAAATATCATTAAAATAATATAATTATATTAAGTGTAGATGAAAAACAATAGATTTAGATCTGCTCCTTTTAATAACAAATGATAAAAAATAAATGTAAGAGGCGGTGCCTGTGGCTCAAAGGAGTAGGGCACTGGCCCCATATGCCAGAGGTGGTGGGCTCAAACCCAGCCCTGCCCCAAAACTGCAAATAAATAAATAAATAAATAAATAAATAAATGTAAGAATATTTTGAGGTGCAGGTTAAACAACACTGGAAACAGTTTAAATGCTAAGCTAGTGTTACCAATGAGCAAACTCAAATTACCCTAATCGATTTTCTAAGAATTTTGCTATGACATATTATGATATTGGTCAAGTATTTATAGATCTGTTTTTATCTCTAATCTGTACATTTAACTTTCTGTTGAATGGATTTGGGTTTTTAGGTTTACTTTTCAGTGTCTGGTTTAAAAGGAAAAAGGACTGTCCATCACAGCAGGCACCAAACCTGAGAGAAACAGCAGCAAGGACTTAGAACGCAAACTCTCTCTCAGTCCCAAAGAGATACCGTTCCAGCGAGACCCAGGTCATGGGGCTGGGCACTTGTGCACAGGTCACATGGCTAATCTGGGGCAAACTTATTTTGTGAAGAACTAACTATGAGGCTGTTGTTCTTGTAACTTTTTAGCAACAGTTAAATCCGTTCCAAAATGACAAGCAGCAGAAGAGAACATTCTGAATAAACTACAGATGAATGCAGTTTTCTCCTGCCTCTGTGAGAATGTTATGAGATTCTTACAACAAGGCTCAGAGCCTACTTCTTTCTCTGGTTGCCACACTGTGGTTTATATACTGGCTGTATCACTCATATGAATTTGTAACCCTAAAATACCAGAAAAAAATCAAATCCTTCACAAATATGCATTTTTCTTTCCCCTTTTTTTTTTTAAATTTAAGATTAATATGAGGGTACAAATGGTTAGACTACATTGCTGGCACTTGTTAGGTATAATTCACCTTGTAGCTGATTCCTTCGCCCAAGGGGTGTGCTGAATACCCTTATTTTGTGCCCATTAAATGAGAGCTTACCAATGCTCCTCTCTTCTCCCCTCTTCCCTTTCCTTCTTGTTTCTCCCACTTAACTTTAACTTTGTTTTTCTCTCCTATGAGGATGTAGCTTTCTACTGCTTTCATATCAGTATCGAATGTATTTGATATTTGCTTTTCCATTCTTGTGACACTTTACTGAGAAGAATGTGCTTTGACTCCATCCAGATAAATACAAAAGACAAAAAGTCTTCACCTTCTTTATGGCTGGATAGTATATATGTGTGTGTGTGTGTGTGTGTGTGTGTGTGTGCGTGCGTATGTGCACCAATATATATATAGGTTCATTCATGAATTAATGGGCACTTGGCTTGATTCGACATCTTAGCAATTGTGAATTGGGCTACAATGAATATTCTAGTGCATATGCCTTTTATGGTAAAATTATTTTCTTTGGAGTAGATACCTAGTAATGGGATTGTAGGACCAAATGGAAGGTTTACTTTTAGCTCTTTGAAAATTCTCCATACTTCTTTCCACAGAGGTTATATTAGTTTGCAATCCCACCAGCACTGAAAAAGGTTCCCTTCTCTCCACATCGATGTCAGCATCTGAAGCTTTGGGACTTTATGACGTGACCCATATCCTTGGACAACCTCACAGATAAGCTAACGGTCAATAATGAAATTAACTTTAAAAATTACATACTCTCGGAAATTTCCACCCAAGAAAACCTAAATAATACAAGGGTCAAGCAAAAATAATAAAAGCAGAACAGGGCAATAAGGCAAATAATACATGTCGAACGTGATGTTGTTAGACAGGGAAGAATATAGACTTCAATGATGAAGTTAGGGCAAAAGGGATAACCAAAAAGTAAATAAGAATAACGATTTTGAGTTTCTAACTTAAGTAATCAGTGGGGATAAAGAACTAGAGAATGACCACAAAGGAAACAAGTGTTGGCAAATCATGGAGATTAAAAGCTAAGCATTGAAAAACCTAGAAAATTAAAATAACTCTAGCAGAATTAATCAAGAAAAAGAAGAGAAAGGAAGCACAAATAAACAGCAATCCAAAAGTCACTGTATAACCACAGATGAGTAGGGATTTGTTATAACTTGATAATGACATAATAGATAATATTATAAAGTTCGTGCCAACAAATTTGGAAATAAGATAAAATAGTAAATAAAAAAATCACAGGAAAATAGAAAATATATTGTTTTAGGATACCTGTATATGTGATTAAATACTTTAAAGAAAAACAAAGGTAGCATTGGCACAGATTTAGAATAAAGACTTGCTTGGTTTAGGGATAAGCATTCTTATTAGGGAGGAGACGTAGATGAATTTCAAACATATTGCTATTCATCTATTGCTTAAGCTGTGTGGAAGTACATGTTCTTTAAAGTGTATCAAAATAGATACATGCTCTTTATTATGTCATACATATTTAAAAATAGCAAAATAAAACTACGTAACAAGAAAGTGAAAACATTATGCATGTATACATTTGTTTAGAGGAAGAATAGAAAAATATGTCAGTTTTTTTTTTTTTTTTTTTTTTTAGACAGAGTTTCACTTTGTTGCTCTCAGTAGAGTGCCCTGGGATCACAGCAAACAGCAACCTCAAACTCTTGGGCTTAAGGGATTTTTTTGCCTCAGCCTCCCGAAAAGCTGGGACTTCAGGTGCCCAACAATGCCCCATTATTTCTTAGAGACAGGGTCTCACACTTGCGCAGGCTGGTTTTGAACCTGTGAGCTCAGGCAATCCATCACCTTGGCCTCCCAAGTGCTTGGACTACAGGCATGAGCCATCACACCTTGCTGGCCTGCCTGTCAGGTCTTAATCACTGATTACTTAATTGGCATTGAGATGGTAGGATCATGTGAGGGTATGACATTATTTTTTTCCTCTATACTTCATTATAGGATTTTTCAGTTAAAAGAAAAATGTATTACTCGTGTAATAGAATTGTGAAAATTATAATACAGAAAAAGAAACTATCCTATGAGTGTATTACAAAGCAATATATTGTTTCAGGTTTCCTGTTCTTAAAATGTATAAATTTTATATAAAATAAATTTATTTATATAAATATAAATTTATATTTTCTCCTGTGCTTTACATTTTTGGAAATATTGTTTTCAAGAGTCATCAGTGCTGAAGTGTATAGCTATAATTCTTCATTGTCACTGTTGTATAGCATTCATCTTTATGATCACACCATCAAAATTAAATTATCTACCACAGTTTTCCTCTCCAGATTCCTCACTTTCAGTAAAAACTCACTAGTAAGGGCTAAATTAATTTTAATTTCATTATCTCTCCATAATATCACAAATTAAAGGCCCTTTTTTATTCCACTTGAATTATGCTTGTCTTACCTTACTTCTCAGAGGAAAACATCCTAAATTTTCCAGGGCTGTTTTATTGCAGTGACATGAAATTACCATTTTGATAGGCCAAGTGTGGTGGACTATCACTAATTTTACATAATTGAATCCTAATTATATGGAACTATTAACTGGACTATAGGTTTTAAGAGAGTAAATATGTTTCTCTATATTTTCACTTAAATCTCTAGTGCCTAAGGTGACCTTTTACTCCTATGAAGAACTCAATAAATACCCTGATTTAATTAATTAGTCATTGAAGTAAGATAGAATAACTGCCTTCTCTAATTAGTCATGTTCCAAAAATGTGCTAGTTTCTCCTTATATTTTACATTAAATTTCAAGGAAAAGGTAAAAAATTGAAATTTATTTGCTCATAATTATCAATAAATATTATTTATATCCTCTACTTAAGTTCATCTACAATAGAATGAAAACATATTCTATGCTATATTCATGTAATAAAATGTTATACTCATAACATACTCAGTATCCATGTTGAAAATGGAAATTGAATTAAAATACCAGCCTGACTGCTCAAGACTGCTTGTTATTAATGATATAAAAAGGGTTTCACACTTGCACAGGTGAGATTCGTATTATAAGCTTCAAACTATTATTGTTTTTAAATAATAGTAAGGATATTTAATATGAAGTCTAACTTTTTTTTTTTTTCTGAGACAAGAGTCTCACTACGCCCTTGACAGAATGCCATGGCATCACAGATCACAGCAACCTCCAGCTCTTGGGCTTAGGCGATTCTCTTGCCCCAGCCTCCCAAGTAGCTGGGACTGCAGGCGCCCGCCACAACTTGAAGTCTAACTTTTTAACAAAATGTTAAGTGTATAATATGGTATTGTTAACAATAGGTGCAATATAGCAGATCTCAAGAATTTATTCATTATGTAGAATTGAAACTTTGTACTCATTGAAGAAGCCACTCACCATTTCCCCGTTGCCCTCAGCCCCTACTACTGACGATTCTGCCCTGTGCTTCTGAGTCTGAGTATTTTAAATACCTTACATAAGAGAAATTATGTACTGTTTGTCCATCTTTGAATCATTTATTTCCTGTCATATATGAATAGTCTTTCTTCTTTTTAAAGGCTGAATAACATCCATCGTAGGTATAGATGATATTTTCTTTACTCATCCATCAATGGACATTTAGGCTGTTTCCCATATAGACTATTTTAAGTTATGGTACTACAGACATGGGAGTGCTAATATCTCTACAATATACTGATTTTAATTCCTTTGAGTAGATATCCATAATTAAGATTTATGGATCATATGTTATTCTATCTTTAATTTTTTAAAAGCTCCATATTTTTGGATACAGCTGCAGTGCCATTTTCAATTCCCATCATCACTACACAAGTGTTCAAATGCATCTATATCCTTGACAACCCTTGTTATTTTTTGATTTTGATAATAGGCATTCTAACAGGTATGAGGTGATACCTGATGATAGTTTGATCGTCACTACACCTGATGATTAGTGGCATTGAGCATCTTCTCATAGACCCACTGGCCATTTGTATGTCTTCTTTAGAAAAATGGTTATTCAGAGTCCTTTGCTCACTTTTTAAACTAGTTTGTTTTTTTTTTTAGCTATTGAAATATAGAAGTTTCTTAGATATTTTGGATGCTAATACCTTATCATATATATGGCTTCCAATATTTGCTCCTATTCCATATGTTTCCTTTTCACTCTGTTGATTATTTCCTTTGTTGTGCAGAAGACTTTTGGTTTGCTGTGGTTCCACTTGTTTATTTTTTATTAGTTTTACTTGTTGCCTGTGCTTTTGGTGCCATATCTAAAGAATCATTGCCAAGACAAATAATGATGTTTTTTCTCTATGTTTTCTTCTAAGAGCTTTACAGTTTCAGAGCAAAATTGCTATCTTTGCTCACTCTTGCCACTATAACAAAAACATCATAGACCGAAGAATTTGCGAGCAACAGACATTTATTGCTTGTTGTTCTTTAAGCTGTGAAATCCAAGATATAAGCACACTATTCATATCTGCTGAAGTCTTGCTCTCTGCTCCCTAGATGGCTCCTTTAACTGCAGCCTTACAGGGCAGAAGGGGTAACAGCTCCTAAGAGAGTCTTTGAGAAGGTCATTAACTCTATTCATGAAGATTTACCCTCATGATTGAATCTCCTCCTAAATGTCCCAGCTTTTCATACCATCACATTAGTGATTGAATTTCGACTGTAAGTTTTGAAGAGACATATTCAGACCATAGCAATATCTAGGTCTAAATAACCATAGTAAAAAAATTTTATCATAGACAGCACTTATGAATAACCCATTACCCTCTGTGATTTTTACTGAATTTTTAAGACCTCAGAGATTTTTAAGAAAGAAGAGGATCTCAGAGTGCCTACAGAAACATGATTTCAAATATAAAAGAAATTCTGATCAAAGATTAAGTCAGAGAAAAAAAAATGTTAAATTCAAAGAAAAGTCCCAATTTTTTCAAGGAACTGAGATAGCTAGAAATGAATTTTTATGGCTATCATATCTATAGTTATAAAATCTGGGTTTTCTAAAAAGAGATGGTTTTTCAGTAAGTATGCATGACTGTCTACTTGATATTTTCTGTTTATTTTAAAAGTACACAAAAGCTATGTTGCATTATTTTTCTAAATCTAAATCTATATTTCTGGGTCTAGCTCTATGCCTTCACCTGCCAAAGTTAACAAGTTATCCACACCAATCGTTGTTGGTGAGCATCTCTCCTTTTCCAGGATTGGCCAAGAATTCGGAGGTTTATGCTAACTACCCAGAACATCTGGAGATGGAATTTCCATCTCCAAGGTCTTCAGGCTAGCGTTCCCACTGCTGACATTCCCAGTCTCACCAGGACCATGCAGAAACATCCTACTGTGCTCTCCACCTGACAGTCTCCAAAAGCTAGAATTTCACTATTGCGCCCAGCTCCAAGCACCTATCTTCATCCCCTACCTTCTGAACAATTAGTTTTAATTCTTTCCATGAGCCCTGAATGCAAAATACTTTGAATTTCCTTTCCCATACATACATAAACATATGCTCAGGCCTTAGAAATATACTATTATCTTTCCTTTCCCCAAATATGGGAGTTTAAAAGAGTATATTTTTTTCCCATGGTGCCATAAAATCACAAGAAAAGGAAAAAAAAAAGGTAATTTTTACATTAAAATGTCATCTTCTGACATACTTTACCTACTTGAGTTTTCTATTAAAGACGTTTTCTTTATGATGTTGTGGAAATGGAAATATAAAATTATTCATGATTGTAAAAATTTTACAGAGCTCTTTTCATCCATCTTTTTTTTTGTTTGTTTGTTTGTTTGTTTTTAGGAAAAGCTCTCTCAGGTTCTTCAGGAGTCTAATCTTTCCTTCTTTCCAGGCAAATTTACACATAGGGAAGAGAAGGAATTCTGGGTCTAGGCCTAGCAGAAACGTGGAAATAGGTGTCAAGTCTAATGGTGGTATCATTATTTTTTATTAAATTTTTACTAAAGTTTCACTAAAATTACTTGTTAAAGACACCAAAGTAAATCAACAGCCCTTTGGGGGTTTAATACTGGCCATCTCTTTTTATATCTGGGGTAATAAAGGATTTAGAGGAGGAAGGTCTTACTTATACCCATCTATAAGTTTCAGGGACAATTTGCTTGCTTTTTTGTACTGAAAAAAATTTCCACAATAACACAAATTTGGATATAAATTGATTGCTTCCTGTTGCCATTTCAGGAAAGATGGTGAGATAAGAGCTAAACTGAAGGAAATCTCTGCTTTCTTGGGAAATTATATGCAAAAAAATATGGTCGCATGTGACAATAAAAAGGGATTCCCCCAAGGAAGACATAATTAGAATGGCTGTCATTGCTTTTACTCTGCGAATCGTAACCAGCCTGAGAACAGAGACATTTTCATCAAAGTTTAAACCAGAGCCACCACCACCACCACCACCAAACAGTGCTACATCCCAGCCAGGACAGGAGTAGGTTTGAAGACACAGCTGGCCCCTGGCACTTGTGCAGGGGTAAACTGCTCAGAATTCCCTGCTCATTTCATTAACCTCATGGTATACCTGGCTCAACACCACATTTACTTGATTGACTTACCATATATACTCGAGTATAAGCCGAGTTTTTTCGGCACAAAATTTGTGCTGAGTTCGGCTTATACTCGAGTATATACAGTACTTGGATTTGAAACCAGTATTAATTTTAGTAGGTAAAGCAGATAGCATTTTTTTTGTAATCCAACATAATTTCTATTTTAAATTCACAGTTCATCAGAACAGCAGACAATACTATCAATAAAATTGAAGCCTTTTTTAATGGGATTTTGCCTTTGGAACTTACCTAGTTCTAAGATAAGATGTATGTGTTGTAAGGGCAGAAAAGTGCAGGAGACTGATGGTCAGTATTCCTAGAGATGTCCTTCATCACAAATCATTACTTTCATAGGTCTCTAGGTCATTACTGTCTTTCTGGCCTCTATGGGTCTGGAAGATGTTCTCTGCTATGCCCAGAATAGATATGAAGGGCTGAAAATACCTATAACTCATCTGAGAACTCATTTGCCAAATGGACCCCACAGCTATTTCCTTTGGCAAGGCAGCAGGTGGGGGACATATTAGCTCTCTGGGACCCTATCTGGGGTAAAGGCACCCAGTTTTCCTCTTTGAATCAAGCCTCCTTCTAACCTATTATCCCATTCTAGAAAAAATCTATTTTTCCTGTTTGCCACAGAAATTCAACTTTCTTTCAGAGAAACACAATCCGGCTCTTAAGAGAACTCCATCCCTACAACAATTTTCAAGTTTCCAGTTCCCCCATACCATGGATCTATCTCAAAATCAGTCGTTAAATGTGTGGTGGCCTAATTTTAGGTCCTCTGTATAGGACTTTGCATCCTTTGACAGTACAGGTATGTACCTTTTAATAAGCCATAGCCCCAGGAACAGTCATAGTTTTCTTTCAACTATATTCCATAGACTGATGAGCCCCGAACCTGCCCCAAGTTTCATGCAATTAACTTGACTCTGCTCTCTTGCCATGCCACTGAGTTTTAGCTCCCATTACTCTGTGGGAGATAAATCCTAGCTGCAGCTAGACTATAGTCAGCAAGCCCTGGCTCCAGTCCCTGATCACTGACTTACCACTGTGACTTTCTATTTCCTTTCTGGTCCACGTTTTTATTCTTTTTAACTCGTCATATCATAGCCTTTTTTTTTTTTTTTCATTCTTTAAAAATATTCTTTCATTGCTGTATTTGAAGTTCATAGAAAAGTTCAAACCTAAACCCACAATGCCATCTGATCCTTGGTCCAAATTTATAGATTTCTAACTAGTCCTTGGGATGAATTTAGATACTATACCCATGAAGACTCAAGGAGATAGACAAGTTGGAATCCCCTCCTTATCCACTGCCTGCCTGATCCAAGGAAGAAGATTGAATTTGACCATGGTCCTAGACATACTTCACCTGAGATGCAAAGACAAACACTGAAAGGTTATTTTTTCATAGGGAATCCCTTGCCTGAAACAAATCTGAACAAAATCCCAAGAGCCATAATATTCTAAATATTATTTCCAGGCATGGGTTTGCTTTGAAAATTTACTGTTTTGTGTTGTTGCATTCACAGCGCACATTTGTATACAGAACACTGGTTAGATAGTCAGTGAATGAGTGGTTATTGAATTCTATTTTCTGCTTGAACATTCACAAATGTGTGGGTATTAGCAGGGAAATAACTAAACCTTTCACAGCATGTCTCCCGTTGTAAAATAGGAATATTAATTCCTGTCAATATTGCAGTACGACTATGACAAACAAATGGAACATGGCCAAACAATGCAATTTACCTGCTTTGAGCCTGTCCCTCATGCACGTAACTACAAGCAAAATTATAGCCTAAATGATACGCATTTCAAAAACGAGTAATAAAACTAAGCATTTACTTCAAGAGTCTGGACAAAATAAGTATAAAATAGGTGATATATGAAACAAATATTAAAGTTATTTAATCAAAACATCTGTTTTGCTCAAAAAATTAACATAATTCAGGCAAGATTTCAAATATATTTTTCTACTGACATTCATGCTCACAAATTTTAATATCTTTGTGATTTCTTTGTTCTTTGGAAAATATTTATAGGAAAATTTTTATCATAAGAAACCTTGCAAGTGCAAGTAAAATGAATTTTTTTCCTAGAGAAAATATGAGTATCAAAAATGATAGACTAGCTAACAAATAAAACAAATACTGTAATAAACTATAGTCAAAATCACCAATTCCAAATGCTTCACTACTCATCTGATGATGCTAATTATGAGCTTCCAAGGCATAAAAAAATCCTTATATAGATATATAAATAAGAAAAGTTATCTAACAAACTTTATTATTGTCTTCAGTTTCTTATGTTATAATTGCTTGTTTGCTGAGAAATTATTGAACCCTTATTATAGTACATTATCATTGCAAGAAAATTACATCAATATGTAAAATTCAATGGAAGAGTCACTTGTAATATTTTTTTAAGTGTAGAGTTAGAAAAAGTATTTATAATAGCAAAAAAACTTTTCTAATGCTAAACAATCTAACAAAATAAAAGCAAATCCAAAATGGAAAAAATAATTGAACCCCATAAATTCAATCAATATACTCCTGGAACTGATAAATAAATTCAGTAAAGTTTCAGGTTACAAAATCATTGTGCACAGATCAGTAGCTTTCATACATGCCAGCAATTAAGCGAAAATCAAATCAAAGATAAGATACCTTTCACAGTAGCAATAAAGAAAATAAAACCCATAGGAATGTACAGTGACTTCCAGAGTTGGCCACCTACCTACACTGACCACATCCTTAAGATGATCTGATTTTCATAGACAGTACATATCACTGCAGTTGACCTAGTTCCTTATGTTGGCCACATCCATATGTTGACCAATTTGTTACAGTCCCTTGGGTGTTAATTTACAGAAGTTCTACTGTATTTAACTAATCAGGTGAAAGACCTCTATAGGGAGAACTATGAATCACTGAGGAAAGATATTTCAGAGGATATAAACAGATGGAAAAATTATAATGCTCACGGATTGGCAGAATCAAATCAACATTGTTAAAATATCTACATGAACCAAAATGATTTATAGATTTAATGAAATACTCATTAAAATACAGAGCATTTAAGAGAAAGAGGTTACAATTAAAAAGCAAAAGTATTTCCAATTTATAAATTTATAACCAGGCAGAAAAAGCAATAAAGGATTGAATAAAGACATTTTCAGAAATGCAAAAGCCCCCTCCCATACCCTTTATGAACCCTTCTCAAGAATGTATTGAAGGTTTTACTCCACTACATGATAAAGGAAACTAACAAATAGGAGGTCATGTGATGAACATAAGTGGAGATCCCACACAGGACAGTTTGATGAGGCATCTTAGAATGTCTTCATCTCCAATAGTACCCCTATTCTTTTATTATACAGTCATATTGGTGATTCCAACTTAATATTAACTTAATATTCCAACTTAATATTAACTACTTTACATATTCCTTTATTTCTAAATATTCATTTTTCAAATAAGATACTGTATAAAATAAATATGAATTAACTATGGAAAAATAGTAATCCTTATCAACTTTAGCTTGAGGATACATATGTTTCCAAATTTATTTTGAAATTTTCTGTGTAAGCTTTTGTTAAAATAAAATACAACAAAAAAGAGAAAATATAAGTACATATGCTTTACAAGTTGTTAAGTAGTTTATAAATGTATGTATTATTATGAATAAATATCACAAACAGCAATGAATCTAAGCTTCTAATATTGTCTAGACATCTATAATAAATCTTGTTCATTCAAATTTCCACATAATGCTTTTGGAGATCTGGCCGGTTGTAGTAATAAAGGGGTATCTAGTTCTGACATGATGTTTAAGTATAAAAATCTATTTCAATTCAAAAATATTTCCCTGATCAAAAATCTATCATCCATTGAAATTTTAGTTTTATTTTTCACTCTTTCATTAAGGCTTCTTCTCCCCACTAATTGAGAGTTACTGTTAAAATTGAGGGCATTTCTCTGGAAAAGCAATACTTGGCTTAAGAGCAAGCTAGCTAACAAGTGTGTAAAGCTGTGGACAGATATTAGATAATAATAGGAAATGCAGTGAACTTGAGATTGTGTTCTCTGCCTATTGAAGTTAGTTATTTTTAACACTCCAGAGACAAAATCAAACAGATCTTCCAGGGTTTGGCCCATGAGTCCCTCTTTTAGAATCTTGTTTTAGCTGAACCAATAAATCACTTTTAAATAGCATCTTGTGATGATGTGAAGTAGAGAAAGTAAATTTTGATAAAGAACAGATTGAAAAGAAAAACAGAATTAGCCTCTAGCACATGGAGTCCAATATCCCTTGTTTCCACTAATGCTCTTAAAGTATTCTGCTTCCAGATGCAGCATGAGTCTTCCTGGTTTCTCTTACGGGCAGATGAGCTCATGCCCAAAAGCAGCTTAGACCTGCCTTATAACTGTATCTATAAGTCTGTCTCCTTTCTTATAAATAGATACTTCTAAAAGTAGTGGCTTTTGTGTTTTCACTATCTTCTTAAGCATCTCGCACAAAATTATTCATAAGACAAAACTAAGGAATTGTTTCTTGAAATGGATCTAATACACCATTTAATCCCAGGTAAGACCAGACTCAAATCTCCGGCTTTTAACATTGGTATTGTGCTTAGCAAGCAGAGAAAGCAAAGCTCAGAAACCTTCTGAATATTAGCAGTATTCTTTCTGAAATTTTGTTAAGTGCAAAGTGAAACTATTGTGAAATTTGAAGGTCTTGTAACTATTATTATCATTTCTTTAGTGTCTCAATCGAATTCTTAAGATCAGCAAAAATTCATCATTTTCTCCTATATTTTTATCAATTACATTTGGGATATTAAAGAATATTTGCTAATCTTTGTAGGTAATGCCTATATGAACAATATTGTATGTACTGATAATACATAAAATGGTAGATAATATACCATTGCTTTAGTTCAGATTGATATAAGGATACAAATAATTCTTTGTAGGTAAAGTCCAAGATATAGTTGAGCCCTTCACCCAGGAGGTGTGCCTCATATCCCTATCTTGTATGATACACCAGTTTTTAATTACAAAGGGTACTTTTCTACATTTTTAATACCCAAACAATTTTTAAAAACAGCCCTTTGAGGAAAGTGTCTTCATGTTACTAGGGAAGGACCTAATTCTTAGAGTGTCTTATTCCCAGCATATAGATAAAAATGGACAGAGTGCTAGAACCTGAATGTTCTTGCTTCAAATCAAATGCTCTTTCTGCTATACTCTGTTTTCACTTATTGTAGCAATACCTCCACCAGCAAAGAAGGTTCCTAACTGCCACTCAGCTGGTGAACACCATTTTATTGATTCATTCAAAAAGTATTTTTTTAGCTCCTATATAGTTCAGGTGTTAAATAATACCATGTGGTACATCCGAGATACTTACTCTCTGGCAGAAGCAAAATACAGGACATTAGAAGTTATACAAATAATTATTTAATTACAATGTTAATACCTTATTTGAAATAAGCATAGAATGCATGTGTGTATGAAAAAGAGCAGTTAATTTGGTTTAGGTTGATAAAATGCCTCAAGGAGCACTTAAGACCTTGATGATAAGTAGGTACTTTCCAGGGAATGGTGACAGAGGAACTATTTTCAGGAAGAATGACTAGCTTTGTATAAGAAACTCCATACTAGAGATGCATGTTAGAGAAGTAAATGAAATCAGGTGTTGTTGGACTATAATAAAAGAGGGACCAGGCTGTGCTTATAGATGGAAAAAAGCCCTGCTTCACTTTTTCCTTCCAAAGAGCCACCCTTATCTCTCCATGACGTTGATCTGCTTCTTAGTACCCAGGAGCAGTGATTACCTGGAACAGCTATTTCCTCTCTTTGTAGAGAGACATTTTAAATTTCATATATAATTCACATCTTGCCATTGCAAACACTTCAGTATAGAGGTCTATTGTGGTACCTGGAGATAGAGAAATGAGAACAGATAAGAAAGCTAGCTGTAAAATTTAAGAACATTGTGTGAAGACTTAATTTCCTGTAGATTTCCATAGAGAGAAAATTCAAAAATGGGGGGGGGGAAGTGAAGCTATAATGCAAAAGAAGTAAAAATTAAAAATATATATATGTTTTAAGTTAAATTTTTTGAAATAATTCTCTTTATAACCTGGCCAAGCACTAAAGTCACAGCAATTCCAATGACCAGGGAGTTGCAAAAGTGCCAGCTGCAAAGGAGAAATAATAGTTTTTAATCCTGTTTTCACTTACAGCAAAACCACATATAGCTTGCATGCCTCTTTCTCCCCGTTACTTTCCACTTTATTTGGGGGCCAGAAGACATTGACTCTAATTAAGCTGCTTTTTGTGATACTAGCTACTCTCTGAAGTCTAAAGTCTATGTCTGGCATCTATTTTCTACACTATTAGGAATTCTAGAAGGACACAAAAAATTTTCCTCAAGTACCACATTTCTCACATTTCTCTAACCAGTGGGGTTTTGTTGATGTAGCTTTTTGTTTAGGACAAATCTTGTTGAATATGTATATGTATATATTCATATAACCTTAAACTTTAGGCATTGTCATAATTCCCCAAAAGAACTATTTATAGGCTAATTATGCAAAATTATCAGTGATGAAATGTCAGCTTAGCAAAGGATACTGTTTGACAAATGATTACATATTCACCTATTAATTAGATAAGAAAGTAGCATATGCTAACACCTATTAATAGCAATGTTCACATCTTTATCACCGTGATGTTAAAGACTGATTCTGGAATAGAGAAACAAATGGTTTGAAATAATTTTTGCATGAGTACTGCATATAATGTATCTGCCTGGTACATTGGAAATTGACACAAAACTAGAGAGAGCCAGTAACACCAGATTTCAGCAGACACCATTTCTCTTTACTAAACAATGTCAAAGGCCAAGCAAGAAGATAAGCCATATCTCCCTTCTAAGTGCATCAAGTAATCCCTCCATCCTCAGGACATCATGCTAACTTTTGCACTTCACAATTTCTAACTGACCTACTATCCATGACATTAACTCTCATCTGAGTTTTCCAATATTAGGGACAGTTTTGAACATATCCATTTATACCCACTTCCTAGTCTTTGTCATCATAACCTAACATTTATTGAACCCTTACTGTGGGACGGACACATATTTTCCAAACTATAGTACTCTTATCTTGGGAGCAGAATGCTCTCATCTTGGGAGCAGAATGGTTTTAAACAGCACACTGAGGAACTTAAAAAAAAAAATGAGTTATGTAGGACACTCTTACTGGGGTTAGGTGATATTTCAAAGAAATATCTAAATATTAGATAACGTTTGTGAGTGTTGATAAGTTCACAGAAATCACTGTGCTAGATGTTCTCATGTGCAGTATTTATGGCAAACAAATGGCCTGTCCATAT
>CAUYPK010077923.1:0-24987 GCA_963574355.1 Loris lydekkerianus | reverse complement strand
AATTGTTCTGGTCCCTTTTAAAATTTTTTTTATATTTTTAAACTGCTTTTTTATTTTGTTTTTTGTTTGAATAATTTTTTTGGTTTTTTTTTTTTTTTTTTTTTTTTTTTTTTTGCAGTTTCTGGCTGGGGCTGGGTTTGAACCCGCCACCTCCCCATATGGAGCTGGCGCCCTACTCCTTTGAGCCACAGGTACTATCCAGCATAATCCTTTTGTATGACATCAATGATTCACCATTATTTCATTCAAGCTTAAACATAAATGTGATGTTTGTTCCTGCTTCAATTGTAACACATTTCATATTGCTCTGATAGGAGCTTTTGTCTTCCTCTTATGGTCTCAGCCTAAGATACTGTTCAGATGTTATAACACATTAGTATATTTTTGTGGGAAAAAAATAAAATCCATGCACATTTTGTTCATGATATACATTTTTAATAATTTTTCAAGATCCCTTATAAAGTTAATAGAATTAAAAAGATTGACAATCCAAAACCTTAGTTGAATATTTCAACCTTCTCAACTGACGGAATAGGCAGACAAAAGAAAAAAGGAGTAATGCATTTTGAGTTTTGAGTAATAGCATTAACCAACTTGATCTAAGTGGCATATCTAAACACTGCATTCAATAATTGCAAAATATACATGTTTTTCAAGCGAATGTGAAACATTTATCAAAATAGATCATAGAGCATTTATCAAGTCTTACACATTACAAAGGCTTTATACAATGTATTTTTTCTTTCATTGTGGTAATTAATCAAAACTTAAATTACAGGAAAAATACTCTCAGAAAATGAAAATTAAAGAATAGCAAATATCTCAAAAGGAATATAGAGTTCAAGACAGAATGGAACAATGTCTTCACTTCACAGTACTAATTGTAAAAAGTTGCCAAACTGGAATTCTATAATTAATAATCATTGAAGAATAAAATAAAATAAATAAAAATTTAAAAAACAGAATCAAAACTTCTAAAGGATGCACACTGAAAGTTAGAAAAGTTGCTCTTGATGGAAAAATTTTATGACAAATTAAAAAAAATAAGAAAAGGTTAACAATCCTCTAGTTTTGTACATGAGGAAAACAAAACAAACAAACAAAAAAAAACGCAACTGCAGGTCACTACAGCCATTCTGTTCTGCCTAAAAAAGCATACAAAACAAAACAAAACAAAACAAAACAAAACAAAACAAAACAAAACAAAACTCCTGGAAGCAATAGTAAAGTTCACAGTCCAAAATTATTGACTTAGCAAAACACTGAGACCTAATTAAAGGTGTATAGAATGATAAGATTCCTGGAAGAGCCAGATATGGTAGACAGTTTGTAATTATCAGACCAGAAATTTTTAAAAACTGTTACTAACATGGTAAGGGATTTAATGGAAAATGTAGACAACATGTAAGAACAGATAAAGTAAGTGAATACAGAAATTCTAAGAAAGAACTGAAAAGAAGTGCTAGAGATAAAAAATACTGTAGA
The DNA here is from genome assembly GCA_963574355.1 of Loris lydekkerianus. Lineage (NCBI taxonomy): Eukaryota > Metazoa > Chordata > Mammalia > Primates > Lorisidae > Loris > Loris lydekkerianus. Next base: position 23,502 of record CAUYPK010077923.1, on the reverse strand, counting down.
TGAATTAAATAATGCCTTTGATGGGCTCATGAGTGAACTGGACATACCTGAGGAAAGAATCTTTGAGCCTAAGAATATGACAATAGAAACTTCCAAAGCTGAAAGGCAAAGAAAAAAAAAATTAGAAAAAATAGTACAGAAAATTGAAGAACTATGGAACACTACATGAGAACAAAAAGTGTAACAGGTGCAATGCTGATACAACAAGGAGAAGAAAGAAAGAAGTGGAAGCATTATTTGAAACAATAGTGTCTGAGAATTCCCCAAAACCAAAGTCAGACAAAAAAAAAAAAAAAAAGAAAAAAGACACAGCCAAGAAACTCAGAGAACACCACGTAGAATAAATGCTGAAAAAACCCAAACAAAACAAAAAACAGCTAGGCATACTTATTAAAACCTCATAGATCAAACAGAAAGAAAAGATATTGAACAAAGTCGGAGATTTTTTAAAAATTTACCTATGGAGGAGCAAAAATAAGAATTACATCTGACTTCTTAAAATTCGAAAACCAACAAGAGAATGCAATGAAATACTTAATGTTGAGAGAATAAAACATCAACCTAGAATTCTATAAAATTATACATCAAAAGTGAAAGAGAAAGGCTTTCTCAGACACACAAAAATTGAGAGCATTGTTGCCAGTAGATCTGCCTTTGTAAGAAATGTTAACATGAAGTTACAAAGAAAGAAAGAAAATGATATAAGTCAGAACCTCAAGTCTGTATAGAGAAACAATGGAGAATAAATAAGTGAAGGAACAGAAAATTAATTTTTATTCTTGATTGATCTAAGAGCTAACAACATGTACAAAAATAGCAACAATGTATCACTCATGTATGTGTATGCAAATTCATATAGGCATAAGGCATTGTTTTGCTTTGTTGACTTCACAAACACTGTGTCTTGTACAAACCCAAGTTTAGTGACAGTAATTCATGGAGAAATTCTATCAGCACCATTTTCCCAACATCACATTCTCACTTTATGTTTCTGTATCACGGTTTGGTAAGTCTTGTGATATTTCATACTTTTCATACTTGATGATGATGATGATGTCTGTTATAGTTATCTGTGACCACTGAACTTTGTTGTTACTATTGTAATTATTTTAAAGACACAATAAACCCACCCATATAAGACAGTGAACTTAACAGATAAATGCTTTGTGTTTTCTGACTGTTCCACTTATCAGGTTTCCCTTCTCTCTCACCTCTCCCCAGTCCTTCCCATTCCCGGAGGCCAATAATTATGTTAGGCTGATTAATTAAGTTTATTAAAGTGAAAAGAAGAGCTGTAAATCTTTTAGTGTTGTTGTTTGGTTTTTAAAATAGTTGATTTTATTGATAATCTTTTTAATCATGTTCCATTAGACAGTCCCCTATGTTATTAAAAAAGCAACACTACTCAGAAAAACTCAAATATCTACCCAAGTTCTAGTTTGAGCAATTTTCCAAGCACATGTAATCCTGTTACAGAGATACTCTTTTTTTTTTTTTAAATTAATGTAACTGTACAAATTTTTAGGCTACATTGGGTGCCACTGTAAGGTAAAGCTTACTTTAAGTAAAAAGCTGAAAAGGATTAAGGTTAGGAAGGAAGGCATTTGAAAAGCTAAGATAGGCTGAAAATTAGGCTTCTTGTGCCCAAATCATTAGCCAAGCTGTGAGCAAAGCAAAAGTTCTTCGGGGAAATCAAAAGTGCTACTCAGTGAACAAACAAAGGATAAGAAAACAAAACAGCCTGTTGTTGATATGGAGAATATTTTAGTGGCCTGGAATGAAGATTTTACCAGGCACAATGTTCTCATAAGCCAAAACCTAATGCAGAGCAACATCCTAAATATCTCCAACTCTGCAAAGGTTGAGAGAAGTGGCAGACAAAGCTGCGTAAGACAAGTTGGAAGCTAGGAGAGGCTGGTTAACGAGGTCTGAGAGAAGAAGCCTTCTCCATAACCAAAGAAGTGCAAATTCTGATGTAGAAGTTACACGTTATCTAGAAGATCTAGCTGAGATCATTGATGAAGGTGGCCCTATTAAACAACAGATATTCAAATGTAGACAAAACAGTCTTATAGTGGAAGTATATTCCATCTAGGATTTTCATAGTTAAAGAGGGGAAGTCAATGCCTGACTCCAAAGATTCAAAGGACAGGCTAACTCTCCTGTTAGTGGTTAATGTAACTGGTGACTTTAAGATGAAGCCAATGTGCATTTACCATTCCAAAATCCTAGGGCCCTTAGAATTATACTAAATCTACTCTGGTTGTGTTCTACAAATGGAACAAGAAAGCCTAGATGATGGCACATCTTTTTAAAGCATGGTTTACAGATATTTTAAGCCCACTGTTGAAAGAAGAAAGAAAAATAAAAACCTCCTTTCAAAATATTACTGCTTATTTACAAAATACCTGATTATCCAAGAGCTCCAATGGAGACATATAGAAGATTAATGCTGTTTTCAAAACTATTGTTACTGGCCTTCTAATTTCAAGATTGTTCTTTTTTAAGCACCAAAGGAGGCAAGGAAAGTGTCATCTTTCTCTGCCACGCCCCATATAATCAAAGGATTTGTTCTGTAAAATTTGGATTTAAAGTCTGCACTTAATGACCTGGAAGGCCACAGGTTCCCCACCCTGTAACACAACATCAATCCTGTAGCCTATGAACCCACGAATCATTTAACTTTCAAATCTTATTATTTAAGAAATATATATTTAAGGCTATAGCTGCCATAGAGAGTGATTCCGCTGATGTATCAGAATGAAGTAAATTGAAAACTTTCTGGGAAGGATTCACTATTTTAGAAGATATTAAGAATATTCATTATGAGAGGATATCAAAATATCAACATTAAAAAGACTTTTGAAGAAATTGATTCCGACTGTCTGGATGACTTAGAGAAATCTAAGACATCAGTATAGGAATTAACTACAGATGAGGTGGAAATAGCAAGAGAATTAGAGGTGGAACCTAAAGATGTAACATAATTACTATAATCTCAGGATCAAACTTGAATGGATGAGTTGTTTCTTATGGATGAACATAGAAAGTGTTCTCCTGATAATACTGGAATCTACTCCTGATAAAGATGCTGTGAACCTTGCTGAAATGACAACCAAGTATTTGGAGCATTCCATAAACTTAGTTGATAAAGTGGCAGGGTTTGAGAGGATTGACTTCAATTTTGAAAGAAGTTCTAAGGTAGATAAAATGTTTCCAAATAGCACTGTATGCTACAGAGAAATCATTCATGAAATAAAAATGGCAACTGATGTGGTAAGTTTCACTCTGGTCTAATTTTAAGAAATTGCCACAGCCACCTTAATGTTTAGCACTCATCAACCTGATCAGTCAGCAGCCCACAACAAAAGACTAGGACTTACTGAAGGCTCATATGAAATATTTTGGGAACAAAGTATTTTTAAGATGTGTACATTTATTTTTAGACACAATGCTATTGAAAAGTTAGACTGTAGTGCAGTATAAACTTAACTTTTATAGGCACTCAGAAACCCCAAACTTTGTATGAGTCACTTTATTGCAATATTCATTTTATTGTTGTGGTTTGGAATGGAACCTGTAATATCTTATAGATAGGTAGATAGGTATGTCTATATATATGCTTGTGTATATTTATATGTAAGCAAAACAAATTATAGCAATGACACAAGATGGGAGGAAGGAATTAGAAATATTTTGTTACTATTAGGTACTTTCAATGCCTATGAAGTGGTATAATGTTATTCTAAAATAATTTGTATTACTTGTAAATGTATGTTGCAAACCTTGATGCAATCATTTAAAAAAGTAACCAACTGGACAACATAGTGAGACTTCTTCTCTATGAAAAATTTAAAAAATGTCCGGGCATGGTGTAGGGCACCTGTAGTCTCAGCCACTCGGGAGGCAGAGGCAGGAGGATCATTTGAGCCCAGGAATTCAAGGCTCTAGTGAGCTTGCAGCTACACTGCAGCCAGAGCAACAGGACAGGAGCTCATCTCAAAAATAAATAAATAATTATAATTTATATTTTATGAAAGGAGAAAAATAAAATCATATAAAATTCACTTAAAACCACAAAAACCAAAAAAGTATGAAAGACAAAAGTAGAAACAAAGAACAAGAACAACAGAGTAGAGTAAAAAATATAGTAGACATTAATCTAACCCTTTTTATAATCATCTTAAACATCAATGGTTTAAATACATCAACTAAAAGATGGAGACTGGTAAAGTGAATCAAAAAAAAAAAAGACCCAATTGTATGTTGTCTATAAGAAACACACTACACACTTTAGGGTGGTGCCTATGGCTCAGTGGGTAGGGTGCCGGTCCCATATACCGAGGGTGGAGGGATCAAACCCAGCCCTGGCCAAACAGCAACAAAAAATAGCCACGCATTGTGGCAGGTGCCTGTGGTCCCAGGTACTCTGGAGATTGAGGCAAGAGAATCACTTAAGCCTAAGAGCTGAAAGTTGCTGTGAGCTGTGATGCAACTGCACTCTACTGAGGGCAACAAAGTGAGACTGTGTCTTTAAAAAAAAGAAAGACACTTTAAATATAAAGACACATAGTTAAAAAGTAAAGGGACAGAGAAAGATATACTATACTAATAGTAACCTCCCCAGATCAAGACTAGTTTTGAATTTCCAACACTGTAGACTTCAGAGCAAGGAATGTTGTCAGGGATAAAGAGGGGCATTACCTAATGATAAAGGGGTGAATAATTCAAGAAGACATAATGCTACTTAATGTGTATACATTTAACAACAGGGCATCAAAACACATAGGGAGAAATAGATATATGGAAAAATAGATGAATCCACTATTATATAGTGGTGAACTTAACATTCCTTTATCAGAAATTGAAAGTTAGAGCAGGCAGAAAATACTAAAGGATGTAGTTGAACAGCACCTTGAATCAAGTGTATTTAATTAACATCGCTAGACTACCTCATCCAACAACAGTATTCTTGTCTAGTTCACACCATGGAATATTCATCAAGACAGACCACACTCTGGGTCATAAGTTCATTTGAACAAATTTAAGGGAGTAGAAATCATACAATGTTCATCTCTCTAGACCACAGTAGAATTAAGCTACAAATCATTAATAACAGAAAGATAGTGAAAAACCCAATGTACATGGAGATTAAACAACACCCTTATAAATAACACATGGGTCCAAGAAGAAATCTCAAGAGAAAATTAAAAATACTTTTAGTTAAATCAGAATGAAAATACAACTTATCAAAATGTGTGAGATACAGTAAAAGCAGAATTTAGAGGAAAATTAACACCATTGAATGCATATTTAGAAAAAAGAAATCTAAAATAATCATCTAAGCCTCTAGTATACACACTAGAAAAATATGTTTAAAAGTAAAGGGGAAAAATAGAAATAATTTAAAAATGGAGTTGAAATTATTGAAATTAAAAAATGGAAACCAATAGAAAAAGGTCAACAAAACTGAAAGTTGGTTCTTTAAAAACATCATTAAAATTGAGAAGCCTCTAGCTGGAGGAGAGAGAGAGAAATGAAAGACACAAATAACTAATACCAAAAATGAAAGAGAGAACATTACTGCATTTTTATTTTTATTTTTTTATTTTTTTATTACTGCATTTTTACATCAATGTTTAAATGATAATAAAATAATAATATGAATAACTCTATGCCCTCAATTTTTATAACCTAGACGAAATGAACCAATTCCTGAAAGACAGTCTGACAAAACTCATGCAAGAAAAAATAAACAATTCGAATAGGCCAAAATCTATTAAAGATTTTGAACCAATAATTCATAGCCTCTCAAAACAGCAATACCCAAGCACAGATGGGTTCATTTGTGAATTCTACCAAACATTTAAGGAAGATCTAGGTCAATTCTCTACAATCTACAATCTTACAACCAATATCTCTCATTAAGATGATCTACAACCAATATCTCACATGAACATAAATGCAAATTTTCAAAAAATATTAGCAAATAATGTGTAGCAATGTATAAAATAAATTATGGACTAGGACCACATGTGTACAAGGCTAATTCGTTTGAAAATCAACTAGTTCAATCTATCACATCAATAAGTTGCAGAAAGATCACATGATTATATAAATAGATGAAGAAAATGCATTTAACAAAATCCAACACCCATTCATGATTAAAAACTCTTAGCAATTTAGGAGTAGCAGGGAACTCCCTCAGCTTGATAAAGAACATTTACAAAACATCTACAGCTAACCTATCACACTTTATGGTGAGAAACTCATAGCTTTTCCTCAAACATGAGAAACAATCAAGGCTACCTCCTCTTGCCACTGCTTTCTAACATCACACTGGATGTTTTGGCTAATGTGGTGAGACTAGAAAAGAAAGTACAAGGTATACAGATTGAAAGGAAGAAATAAAAACTGTCTTTGTTCACAGATCACATAATTATTTATGTAGAAAATATACAAAAATTAGCAAAACAACTCCTGGAATTAGTAAGTGAAAACAGCAAGGTTGCAGGATATATGATTAATATACAAACATCAATCACTTTCCTGTGATCAGCAATGAGTGAGCAATGTGTAAGTGAAATTTGAAATTAAAAATACATTAATTACCACTTACATTTGTAACTCCTGAAATTAAATACACAGGTATAAATCTAACAAAACATATAAAAGATGTGAGAAAAACTACAATACTCTGATGAAGCACAACAAAAACAAAACAAAAACAAACAAAACTAAACAAATGCAGGTAGATACCATATGAAGATTCGATATTCCTATTAGTTACAGGCCTGTTCAGATTTTCTATTTCTTCCTGATTTGGTCTTGGTAGATTACATTTTTCTAGGAATTTGTCCATTAGTTTTAGGTTATACAATTTGCTGACATGTAATTGTTCATAATAGACCCTTATAATTCTTTTGTATCTATAGTATCCATTGAAATGTATCCTTTATCATTTTTGATTTCATCAATTTGTGTTTTCTTTCTCTTTTTCTTACATAGTCTAGCTAAAAGTTTGTTAATTTTGTTTACCTTTTACAAAAAGCAACTCTTTTTTTTTTTTGATGAATTTGGAAAAAACTCTCCTGAGTAAAATATCATGAGAATGGAAAGATAGTCTTCACATGTACTCAATACTAATTTGAAACTTGTAGATTAACAACAACATACTCACGTAAGAGAAAAACTCAATTAATTCCAAGAAGGATGGAAGAGGTAAAGGGGTTCATGGTTTTCTTTCCAGCGAGAACAAAGTGAGGGCATGTGGCACACTTCCTGTGTGAGGGACATAGCTGCAACTTAGACTTGGCTTTACAAATGCAAGCCATGTGCTCTAATTGTATGTACCTGCATATTAATTGTAAATAAAAACAAATAGAACCTTTTAAAATTAAAAAGCAACTGAATTTTGTGGATTTTTTTCTATTGTCTTTCTTGCCTCTTATTCACTTCTTCTCTAATCTTTATTTTTATTCCTTTTCCTTTTACTATCTTTGGGCTTAGTTTGTTCAACTTTTTCTAATTCCTTGAAGTTTAGGGTTTTATTTTTTACTTGATGACATATATATATATGGCATTTACTGTTCTCAGTACTCATATTACTACATTTCATAATTTGGTATGTTATGTTTTTATTTTCATTTATCTTAGAATTTCTAAATTTTTTTTATTTGTTCTTTACCGATCAGTTGTTCAAGGACAGGTTATTCAGTTCTTACACATACATGTATTTTCCCTTTTGTCTTCTGCTATTGGTTTCTAATTTCATCTCATTGCTGTCATAAAAGATACTTGGTATGATTTCAATCTTCTTAATTTATTAGGACTTGTTTGTTATCTGTCTTAGAGAATATTCCCTGTGTACTTGAGAAGAATGAATGTTCTGTTGCTGTTGGGTGAAATGTTCTGTACTTGTTTGTGAGGTCCATTGGGTCTGCAGTTTCTTTTGTCTGAATATTCTATCCCTCATTGAAAGTGGGTTAGTGAGATCTCCTACTGTTACTCTATCACTGCTTATTTCTCCCTTAACTTCTGTCAGTATTTGCTACAAATATTTGAATAATCTGATGTTTGGAGCATATGTATTTGTAATTATTATATCATCTGGTGAATGGACCCTTTTATCATTATGTAACATTTTCTTTGTTTTTTTGTAATTGCTTTTGATTTAAAGTCTATGTTTTTCTGCCATGTACAGTGGCTCACACCTGGGAGGCTGAGGTGGGTGGATTGCCTGAACTCAGGAGTTTGAGACCAGCCTGAGTAAGAGCAAGACCCCATTTCTAAAAATAGCTGGGCATTGTGGCAGAGCCTATAGTCACAGGAGAAGCAAGAGGATCACTTGAGCCCAACAGTTTGAGGTTGCTGTGGGCTATGATGCCATAGCACTCTACTGAAAGAGACAAAGTAAACGCTGTCTCAAAAAAACAAACAAACAAAAAAATTAAGTCTATTTTTTTCTGATATAATAACAGCTAATGCTGCTTTTTTTGATTCCTATTGGCATGAAATATCTTTTTCTATCCTTTTGCTTTCAACCTATGAATGGCCTTAAATCTAAAGTAAGTTTCATACAGATACCGTATAGCTGGATATTGTTTTTGTTATTCCACTTATCTGCTCACATTTTTTGATTAGGAAATGTAATACATTTACATTTAAAGACATTATTAATAAGGAAGAATTTACTCTTGTCATTTTGTTAATTTATATCTGCTTGTTGTGGAGCTTTTCTTGTCTCTATTTTTCTGCCTTGTTGGCTTTCTTTGTATTTCATTGAAATTTTGGTTTTAACATGCCTTGATTCCATCATTATTTTCTCTTATATATCTTCTATAAGTATTTTTCTTGTTATGTAGGGCCAACATAAAACACATTTTAGTTATAACAATCTATTTTAAGCTGATTAACTTACCTACAACCACATACAAATATTTGATTATTTTACTCATTCCCTATTTGTTGATGTCAAATATTACATCTTTTTATATTGCATAATCATTCACATAGCTTGAGAGGTTTTTAAAATAGTTTTTTTCCAACTTCTATACCAGAATTAAAAATGATTAATGTGTTACCATTACAGTCATATTGTATTCTATATTTGTCTGTATATTAACCCTTAAGACTGAAATTTAAACCTTGATATACTTTCATATTGTTGTCCACTACTTTTGCTTTTCACCTTGAAGAACTTGCTATAGTATTTCTTTTAAGAAACATCTTCTGGTGATGAAATCTCTCAGCTTTTGTTTTTCTGAGAAAGTTTTTATCCTTTATTTTTGAGGGAGAGTTTTATTGGGTATAGTATTATTGTTTGGCAGCTTTTTTTACATCACTTTAAATAAGTCCTCTCACTTCCTTCTAGCCTGCATTGTTTCTGCTTTAAAAAAAAAAAAATGCTGATAGCCTGATGGAAAGGGGGATGAGGGATACTCTTCTTGTGCTAGTTTTTTTTCTTGCTACATTTTTGTCTTTGATGACAATTTAATTACATGTCTAATGTAGGCTTGAGTTTTTCTAGCTGGAGTCCATTGGGATTTTTGAATCTGGATGTTCATTTTCTTCTCCAGATTTGGGAATTTTGGCCATTATTTTTGCCAATAAGCTCTCTACTCCTTTCTTTCTCTTCTCCTTTTGGGACTTTCATAATGCATGTATTGATCTGTTTGATGATGTTTCATAAGTTCCTGAGGCTGTCTTCAATCTTTGTCATTCTTGTTTCTTTTTGCTCCTCTAAATGAATAATTTCAAATAAACCATCTTCAATTTCATAGATTTTTTTTTCTGATTGAAAGATCTAGTAAATATTCCAATTTAGTTATATTCTTCAGCTCTAAACTTTCTGTTAATTTCTTTTCAGAATATATTTTCTATTTCTTTGTTGACATTCTTATTTTTTTTTTCATAGTTTTCTTGAGTTTACTAAACATGCTTGTGAAAGTTATTTTGAGTTTTTATCAGGTAATTCATAAACCATTAGCACTCTGAGACAGGCAAGACAGAAACCACCATTTTGGACATCCCATAAAAAAAAATTAAAAAAATTAAAAAAATTGGATCCATGTCCTACTTTTCTCCTCTTCTCCCCTTTGCAAGGGAGAGGCTGACAGGATTTATCAGTCTTTATTCTGTGGTACAACTGAAGCTTCCCTGCTCTCTTTCATTCTCAACAGTACCCAGGCAACTAGAATGTTCCATGTGCCATCAGTACTCTGAGACAAGCAAGAAAGCAATTAGTCCCTTCAGGCAGCCCTCTAAAAGCCAGAAAGTTGGATACAGGCTCCAATTCTTCTCCTCTTCAGGAAGAAGCTGAGACGCAGGGGTTTTCTTCCACTCTTTCCATACTGTGCTTGGAGAGGGACTATAGCAAGTGAGTGCTCCATATTGCTGCCTTTTTTCTCAGCACCTCTCAACATGGCACTTTTTCTGGTCAGTGCTTAGGTTCAGTCAAGAAATGAGCCAGTCATTTGGGCAGCTCCTGGAAAAGTCTGAACATTTGACTTCCTAAGGGAAGTTTTAGAACTATCTCTGTATTGCTCCAAAATTTCATGTGTCTAGGAGTACCTCTTTTCACATGCACTTGCTTTCCTATGATGTTTCTTTTTAGCTGTGATACATGGTCATTTTTAAACATAAATTTCTCTCTCCCATTTTTTTTATTTTCTCTTTCTCAGACTTTAAGTTAATGAACAGTTATGAGTTGCTCCTCCATGACTCTTTGTTTAAAGTGTATAGGAACCTTTATCTTCTTTGCTATTGGTTACTGATGATTCCATCAAGAGGAGTGGAAAATAGAAAGTGTATAGAAATAACTATAAAAATCAATTAATGGGCCAGGCATGGTGGCTCATGCCTGTAACCTCAGCATTCTGGGAGACAGAGGCAGGAGGATCATTGAGGCTAGAAGTTTGAGATCAGCCTGGGTAAGAGAGACCAATCTCTAAAAAAAAAAACAAACAAACAAAAAAAAAAAAAACACACAACCAAACAATAAAAAATAAAGAAAGAAAGAAAGAAAGAAAAAAAGAAAGAAAGAAAGAAAGAAAGAAAGAAAGAAAGAAAGAAAGAAAGAAAGAATTAAAATTAGCAGAACATTGTAGTGTGTTCCTACAGTTGTCCTAGGTACTTGGGAGGCTGAGGTAGAAGGAATGCTTGAGTCCAGGAGTTTGAGGACACACTGAGCTATTGTTATCCCATTTACTCACTGCACTCCAGACTGGGTGACAAAGATGCTGTCTCAAAAACAAACAACAAAACAACTAATACCAAGATTCAAATAATCATTTCACAGATCAGCTAACCGGCTAATCCCCCAATTTTGCCATTTTGTCTACCTTCTTTCTCTCAGCCTGGGACCTGTCATGGTCAGATGTTCTGCTACTCAGATGAAATGTTTTCTTGGCTAAATTCTCCTCTTATGGGGGAATTGGGCTCCTCTCCCTTAAATTCAACTGTCTGTAAACTTCTCTTTAATTTCCCTCTCATAGAAACGTACTTACATGTTTTATCTGCTAATGCTGCCACATTATCTTCTCTATCGTGGGCATGTTTCTTTATACTCAATTTGCTGGAATGTGTGAGACAGGGTTAGAAGATATTTGACCAATCTACCCCCTACCCTTATTCATTACACAAGAACATGAACATCCAGAGTGATCACATATATTATCTGGAAGAATCTGTTTCTTAAGTGCTTCCTCCTTCTACTCCAATGTCTCAGAAAATCTTTCAAAATCCAACCTACCACATGCCTTTACAAAACCATTTTTACTCAGTGGCTGTTTTGCTGGTTTGTGCCTTTCGCCTAATGGCTTCTTTATGTTGATGCTTCACTTACATTTTCACCATTTTTCCTAGAGATTGCCTTTTGGATTCCCTCTTCCCCACTATGCAGGTCCCAGTCACTCTACCACACTTCTATACTTATTTATGTTACTCAAAATACTTGTCCAGGTCGTCTTATGATCTAGGAAGAGATTTAAAGCACAAAGTGTCTGAACTTAACAGGACAAAGTTAATTTGAGAACCCAAGTCTTCTGGCATCCACAGCAAAGCTGTACTACATCAAGTATGTTGTCAGTTATCTATGCTTCAACAGAAGGCCATATGCAACTCTTAAACATTTCTCTAATAGAAGCTATTTCCTGAATGTTGCACTTTAGAGACTGCTGCAGTAGGCGGCCTCTAAAATGGCTCCTTATAATTCTTGCCTTCTGCTATTTGTACTCTTCTGTAATTCCCTCTCTTTGATTGTGGTCTGGATCTGCTGAATTGAATCTAATGAATATTCCATGGCAAATGCGATGGTATGTCATTATCGCAATTAGATTACCAAAGACTCTGGCTTCTATTTACTCTTTCTCCTTCTCTGCCCCTTTCTCTGTCTGTCTTGCTCTTTCTCTCTTTCTGTCTCTCAGAGTTCCTTTCTCTTAGTTAAGCCAGCTGCTTTACTGTGAGCTTCCCAATGGAGTGGTCCACAGGGTAAGAAACTGAGGCAGTCTTTTGGCCAACAGCCAATAAGGAATTGAGACCCTCAATCCAACAGCCCAAGGGAGACTGAATCTTGCCACAACCATAGAATTGAATTTAGAAGCAGATCTTCTTTCATTCAAGCCTTGAGATAATACTGCAGCCCCAGCTGATACCTTGATTGTGGCCTGTGAACCTAGAGTCAGAAGCAAATAGTTAAGCTGTACCCAAATTCCTGACTAGCAGAAACTGTAGGATAATAGATATTTGCTATTTTAAGCATCTTAGTTTTGAACAAATAGTCATGTAATGATAGAGACCTATCTCACTAGCAAGAACATAATTGTGAAGCAATTTTGAGAGTGTACAGAAATATTTGGACAATGTATAACATAAACAAATAACATTAAGAACTTCTTCCTCCTTCTTCTGAAATAAATCCTAAAAAAACACTTATTTATAGGTTTAAAATATAAAACCTATGAAAATTAAAATTTTAAACAGAATGTTTTCTAAATACTTATCTGCTAATAATTTGTGAAATTTCCTGTTTTTCAATATTGCTAAAACAGAAGGGATATTTTCATATATGTTCTAATAAGTATAAATAAACATAAATACTCAGAGGAAATACTCTTAGAAATAAAGTTAATTAACTTTAGTGACTTCTGATATACTTAAAGATTAAATAATTACAGCCATTATGTAAGAATATTAATTTTGAGGGGTGAGAGCAAGATGGAGGCTGAGTAACAGCTTCTTCGCAACCAGGCACAGTGAGATTGGGGAGTAAAGACTCCAAGCATATCTGGCTTGTGGACTCTGCACAGAAGCATCCCTTTGGGGACACAGGGAGACAGCAAGAGACTTCTGGACTCCAGAAGGAGGGCAAAATCAATGTAGAAGTGACAAGTGGTTGCATTCATTTGGTATGAGGCCATAGCTGCCACAGCTGTAACTACAACAGCAGTGAGACTGCAAACAGGGAAGGGCTTCCTTGGGGGCTGTTTTGTTTTTTTGGACTTGGGCACTTGGTTGAACTACCTTGGGAGAACTTGGGTGAGAGTGTAATGACTTTAAGCATTGTCTAGGGCATTGGACTGAGCCACTGAGCTGGAACAGAGCTAATATTGTTCAGCTGTGGACTGTGCTCACCACCATTGTAGGAGAACTGCCTCTGCAGGCTCTGTCCTCAGGGTCACAAAGCGAGGCTTGGGCTGGAAAGATTTTAGGTGAGTGATCTAGTGAGTAAGCAGTGCCAAAGGCTGGAACTGAGATGGTGGGGAAGAGCAGAGCTTTTAGTGTTTGACAGTAGCAGGGCTGCCTTGCACCCTTGGAATTCAGGGGCACAGAAGACCAGTTTTGGTGCACTGGATAAGCAGGCAGAAACTTCAGAAGAGATCCCAGTGACAAGTGCTTTCCTGGGAAAGCTTCTGCTTAGCTGAGGTTAACGGTTTAATGTGTCTTTTAAGCGAGCCGAGGAGAGATTTAGGTTCTCACCCTTCGGGGCTTGAGAAACTAGCAGAGGCCTCCACTCTCCATCTCATACAGTTGTATCAGCATTGTGATTAACATCTCATACCCTAGAAGATTACTTATTGTCCAGACAATATTCAGCAAGATTCCTGAATTTGGTTTGGGTTTTGGTTTTTCTTATTTATTTATTTATTTAAACATTTTCCCTCTAGATTTTTTTTTCATTCTTTTCTTTCATTTTTCTAGTTTAAATATAATCTTTCATTGTTGCCTTCTTGAATAATAAGAATTTTATTTTTGCTAGTGTTTCTGCCCCTGTTATTTGTTTTTTCCCCCAATTTTATCCCATAAAGTTTTCTGTTTTTTGTTTTGGTTTGATTTATAGTATTTTTGTCTTTCCTCTATATTTGGTGGAGATGGGGTACTGTGTCTGATCAGGCTGGCAAAGAGCTGCTGACCACAAGGGAACCATCCAACCCAGCACCCCCAGAGGTTGGGGACTTTTAAGGTTGGTACCCTACTGCACACCTTTATTACTCCTGTCTCCCTCTTTCTGGGCCTCTCTTTTTTTTTGTCAATATTCCCTTTTATTCACCCCTCTCTTTTCTCTTTTTTATTTCTTTCTTTTTTTTTAATTTCTCAATCTTTAAAAAAAATTTTTTTTATTGTTTAATAATAGCTGTGTAAATTTTTTTTGCCCTTCTTGCTCGTCAATCTTCTCATCCTTTGGTCCTGTATGAAAATAACTCACTGAAACCTTAGGCCAGAGGCACAGTAACTTAAAAAGCAAGAGGAAGTGAAAGGAAAATTAGAGCAAGGAAACAGATAAAAGAAAACACTCATGAGGAATAATCAGCAGAAAAATACTGGCAACATGAAAAACCAGTCCAGAGCTAGCCCCCAAGGGACCATGAGGTAGCTACTGCAAAGGATTCCACCTATAAAGAAATGTTAAAAATGACAGAAGGGCAATTTAAAATACAGATAATGAAAACAATGAAGGAAATTTCTGAGAAAGTGGAAAATAACCATAAGGAAATCCAAAAACAGAATCAAAGAAGAGATAAATGATATGAAGAATATAGAAAGGATATAGCAGAGCTGAAGGAATTGAAGCAGTCAATTAGGGAATGTAAAGATGCAATAGAAAATATCAATAACAGATTAGACCATGCAGAAGAAAGAACATCAGAGGTAGAGGACAAAGCTCTTGAGATAACTCAGATAGTTAAAGTGGCAGAAAAGAAGAGAGAGAAAGCAGAATATTTACTGACAGAATTATGGGACTTTATGAAGCATTCAAACACACAACTTATGGGTATCCTAGAAGGAGAGAAGAATGCCCAAAGGAATGGAAGCCATACTAGGGAATATATAAATGAAAATTTCCCAAATATCACCAAAGATTCTGACATACTCCTTTCAGAGGAATATCGGAACCCAGGTCACCTCATCTCTAATAGAGCTTCTCCCAGACACATTGTGATGAACTGATCCAAAGTCAAGAGAAAGAAAAGATTCTGCAAGCTGCCAGGTTTAAGTGCCAGTTGATCTATAGGGGAGAATTCATCAGAGTGACTGAAGACTTCTGTAATGAAACTTTTCAAGCAAGAAGACAATGGTCATCTACCTTTAATCTACTTAAACAATTTCCAGCCCAGAATTCTATGTCTCTCTTAGCTAAGCTTCAAAATTGATGGAAAAGTCAAATCTTTTACTGATATGCAAACATTGAAGAAATTTTCCACAACAAGACCAGCTCTACAGGAAATACTTCAACCTCTTCTACACACTGACCATCACAATGGACCACCAGCAAAGTAATCACCCAGAAATTAAAGGACAGAATCTAGCTTCCATAATGATGCAAAGGACAAAACTAAGTAATGGACTTTCACAATATAAGATGAATACAACACTACCACACATATCAATTATCTCAATAAATGCTAATGGCTTGAATTTCCCACTGAAGAGGCATAGATTGGCTGATTGGATCAAAAAACATAAGCCATCCATTTGCTGTCTGCAGGAAACACACCTAGCATCAAAAGACAAATTAAATCTCAGAGTCAAGGGTTGGAAGATAATTTTTCAAGCAAACAGAATTCAGAAGAAAAAAGAGGTTGCAGTCTTATTTTCACATACATGTGGATTTAAAGCAACTAAAATTAAGAAAAAGACAAAGATGGTCACTTCATTTGGTCAGGGGAAAAAATACAAGAAGACATTTCAATTCTAATTATATATGCACCTAACTTAAATGCTCCCAGATTCTTGAAACAGACATTAATAAGTCTGAGCAATATGATATCCTATAACCCCATAAAAACAGAAGACTTTAACACTCCTCTTACAGAGATGGATAGATCCTCTTAACAGAAATTAAACAAAGATATGAAGGACTTAAATGAGACCCTAGAACAACTATACTTGATAGACATTTACAGAACACTTCATCCCAAAGTTAAAGAATATACATTCTTCTCATCAGCCCATGGAACATTCTCCAAAATTGATCATATCCTAGAACACAAAACAAACCTCAACAGAATCAAAAGAATTGAAATTTTAGCTTGTAACTTCTCAGACCTCAGGGCAATAAAGGTGGAACTCAACTCCAATAAAATGTTCAACCCCACACAAAGGCATGGAAATTAAATAATTTAAGCTGAATGAGAGTTGGGTGCAGGAAGAAATAAAAAGGAAATCATTAACTTCCTTGAGCATAACAACAATGAAGACACAAACTACCACAGCCTGTGGGATACAGCAAAAGGAGTCCTGAGAAGAAAATTTATTACATTAGATGCCTAGATTCAAAAAACAGAAAGACAGCACATCAACAAACTCACAAGCCATCTTATGGAATTGGGAAAAAAAGAACAATCTAAGCCTAAACCCAGCAGAAGAAAAGAAATATCCAAAATTAAATCAGAGATCAATGAAATTGAAAACAAAAGAATCATTCAGAAAATTAATGAAACAAGAGTTGGTTTTTGGGTGGTGCCTATGGCTCAAAGGAGTAGGGCGCCAGTCCCATATGCCAGAGGTGGTGGGTTCAAACCCAGCCTTGGCCAAAAACTACAAAAAAAAAAAAAAAAAAGAGTTGGTTTTTTAAAAAATTAATAAAATAGATAAACCTTTGCCCAGACTAAATAGAAATAGAAAAGTAAAATCTCTAGTAACCTCAACCAAAAATAATAAAGGGAAAATAACAACTGATGTCACAGAAATACAAGAGATTATGTCTTAATACTAGAAGAAACTCTAGGCTCAGAAATTTGACAATGTGAAGGAAATGGATCAATATTTGGAATCACATCCTCATCCTAGACTTAGCCAGGAAGAAATAGGTCTCCTGAACAGACCAATTTAAGTACTGAGATTAAAAAAAAACAAAAACAAAAACAAACAAACAAACAAAAAAACAATAAAAAAGCTTCCAACAAAAAAATGCTCTAGTCTGAATGGCTTCACACCAGAATTCTATCAAACCTTTAAAGAAGAGCTTATTCCCATACTGCAGAAGTGATTCTAAAAAATTGAGAAGGAAGGAATCTTCCCCAACACATTCTATGAAGCAAACATCACCCTCATACCAAAAAACCAGGAACAGACCCAACTAAAAACGAGAACTTCAGACCAATGTCACTAATGAATATAGATGTAAAAATTCTCAACAAAATCCTAGCCAATAGATTATAGCTTATCATCAAAAAAGTTGTACATGATGATCAAGTAGGTTTCATCCCAGGGATGAAAGACTGTTTTAACATATGCAAGTCCATAAACGTTATTTACCATATCAATGGAAGCAAAAACAAAGACCATATGATCCTTTCAATAGATGCAGAAAAAGCATTCAAGAAAATCCAGCATCCTTTTCTGATTAGAACACTGAAGAGTATAATCATAGGTGGCACATTTCTTAAACTGATTGAAGCTACCTATGACAAACCCACAGCTAATATTTTACTGAATGGAGTAAAACTGAAAGATTTTCCACTTGGTTGTCCTGTGTCACCATTAGTATTCAACATAGTGCTGGAAGTTCTAACCAATGTGATTAGGCAAGAGAAGGAAATAAAGGGCATCCAAATGGGAGCAGAGGAGGTCAAACTCTCCTTCTTTGCTGACAATATGATCCTATACTTAGAGAACCCCAAAGACTCAACTACAAGACTCCTAGAAGTCATAAAAAAAATACCGTAATATCTCAGGACATAAAATCAATGTCCATAAGTCAGTAGCCTTCATATATGCCAATAATAGCCAAGATGAGAAGTTAATTAAGGATACAACTCCCTTTCTAGCTTCAAACAAAATGAAATACCTAGGAATATACCTAACAAAAGAGGTGAAGGATCTCTATAAAGAAAATTATAAAACCCTAAGAAAGGAAATAACAGAGGATATTAAAAAATGGAAGAACACACCATGCTCATGGATGGGAAGAATCAAAATTGTTAAAATGTCTATACTTCCCAAAGCAATCTACAGATTCAATGTCATCCTTATTACAATATCAACATTCTACTTTCAAGACTTGGAAAAAATGATTCTGCATTTTGTATGGAACCAGAAAAAATCCTGTATAGCTAAGGCAGTTCTTAGTAATAAAAACAAAGCTGGGGACATCAACATACCAGATTTTAGGTGCCATAGTGGTCAAGACAGCATGGTACTAGCACAAAAATAGAGACATAGACATTTGGAATCTAATAGAAAACCAGGAAATGAAACTAACATCTTACAGCCACCTAATCTTTGGTAAACCAAAGAAGAACATACACTGGGGGAAAGACTCCTTATTCAATAAATGGTGCTGGGAGAACTGGATATCCACATGTAAAAGACTGAAACTGGACCCACACCTTTCTCCACTCACAAAAATTGATTCAAGATGAATAAAGGACTTAAATTTAAGGCATTAAATGATAAAAATCCTCAAAGAAAGCATAAGAAAAACACTAGAAAATAGCAGCCTGGGGAAAGAATTTATGAAGACGACTTCCATGGCAATTGCAACAATAAAAATAAAACACATGAGACTTAATTAAACTGAAAAGCTTCTGTACAGCTAAAGAGACAAAACCAAAGCAAATCTACAACCTACACAATGGGAAAGGATATTTATATATTTTGAATCAGACAAAAGCTTGATAACTAGGATCTAAAGAGAACTCAAATTAATCCACATGAAAAAAGCCAAAAATCTCATATATCAATGGGCAAGAGACATGACTGGAACCTTTGCTAAAGTAAACAGACAAATGGCTAGCAAACATATGAAAAAATGCTTCTCATCCCTAATTATCAGAGAAATGCAAATCAAAACCGCTCTGAGATATCATCTAACCCCAGTGAGAATGGCCCATATCACAAAATCTCAAAACTGCAGATGCTGGCATGGATGTGGAGAGAAGGGAACACTTTTACACTGCTGGTGGGACTGCAAACTAATACAACCTTTTCGGAAGGAAGTATGAAGAACCCTCAAAGAACTCAAGCTAGACCTCCCATTTGATCCTGCAATCCCTGAGCATCTACCCAGAAGGAAAATAATCCTTTTACCATAACGACATTTGCACTAGACTATTTATTGCAGCTCAATTTGCAATTGCCAAAATGTAGAAACAGCCTTAATGCCCACCAACCCAGGGATGGATTAACAAGCTGTGGTATATGTATATCATGGAATGATATTCAGCCATTAAAAAAGATGAAGACCTTACCTCCTTTGTATTAACCTGGATGGAAGTGGAAACCATTCTTCTTACTAAAGCATCACACGAATGGAGAAGCATGAATCCTACATACTCAATTTTGTATGAGGACAATTAATGACCTAGTAAACAGTGGGGGGGGGGAGTGGGGAAAGGAGAGAGTAGAGAGAGAGACAAGGAGGGAGGGAGTGGGGGAAAGGAAGAGCAAAGAGAGGGAAGGAAGAAGGGGGTGGGAGAAGGGAAGAGCAGAGAGAGGGAAGTGGGAAGGTCTTGGTGTGTGCCACATCTTTGGGGGGCAAGATAATTGTACAAGAGACTTTGCTTAAAAAATGCAATCAGTGTAACCTGGTTTCTTGTACCCTCAATGAATCCCCAACAATAATAAAAAAAAAAGAATACTAATTTTATCACTCAGAAAAGAAAATAAAATTGATCAGAAATAAATTGACCTGTTTGCTATCCTTCAAGGGAAGAAGAGGTTTATAGTACTTTAAGCTTAATTTTAGTTGTAATTCAAAAAAAAATCTTATGTAATAAATATTGCAATGTAACCTGATTTTGTCTCTTGTAGAATTTAGTAAGAAAATAATCAAACCCAACAGCACTGACAATAGAACAAAGAAAAGTTTGGTCTCAAGCAAAAATACATCTATATGATTATACTACAACATGGTATTCAGAACTTATCAAGTCTTGCTTCCAATTTTATATGATTTAAAAAAGAATACCTAATCATGTTATTGAATGTGGTCATCCAAAGAGGAGATTTGATTTATAAATAAAATTTATCACTATGTCAGGATATAGGGATAAATTTAATCTTTTTCATAATCGAATGTAAAAAAAACCAAAACCCTTCTCTCTCTCTCTCTCTCTCTCTCTCTCAATGTATGGTAAAGATACATTGTTCATTTATTCTGAATCTTATATTGATAGGCAATACCAGAAGATTTCAGCATAGAAGATAAAATACAGCAAATCCTAACCAGCACAGGTTTTAGTGACAAACGGGCCCATTCCATGGACATAGATGACTTCATCAGGTAATTACATTTTTGTTTTCCTAAGTGTTTACAGTTTTTTTTTTTTTTTTAACTGTGACACCTTCAGATGATTTAAAGGCTTTTAAGCAGTATAAGGTGCTACCTGGGAGAGTTGTTGCATAGCACTTCCATGGCATGGAATAGTATTTGGTGTAGAAGATGGAGGCTAGTTAGCTGCAGCAGAATGAACATTTTCTTAAGAATAGAAAAGTCTAAGCCAGAAGTCTCAGAAGATTGTATAGTCTCCAAAATTGTGGAGTGGGTTCTAAAGTCTCTTATAGTATTGTTTATGAAATACAAGACATACAATGATTAGATAGTCCAGAAGACAGCATTCTTTTCAGGCAAAACCCTATTCTTAAATATCAGCTATGCTGATCTTGATCCCAATGACCAAAATGTCCTGTGTCAGAGTTGAACATTTGACCCAAATTAATTCAATGAAGTTTTCTCTAGGAATTTTAATTTGAAGTATTGTACACGTGATCTTCAAATGCTGCCAAGCACTGGAGTTTAGTGAGATATTGACTGGTGTCCTGGGTCAACAACACCGTAGACAGATGAGCAAAGAAACTTACATAAAGGACTGGTGAGCAGAAAATAGAATGGGGTAGAAATGGGATTCATTGGCCAACCTCCAACATATATATACCCTCTTTGTGGTGACCTGCTAAGGATGAACTATGTTCCCACATGACAGGAAACTATGGTCATGTAGCTGCATCCTTCCACTGCTACCCATAGCCTTCTCCTCACCTTGGCAAAATCTCACTAGTCATGCTGATCCTTCTCTCACTCTTCTTCCTCAGAATCTGCTTTTCCAAATGACTCCTAAGCATACAAAGAACTCCTTTGTGTAGTAAACTGCTGTGTGCATAACTTGGATAGGACTTGTTGTCTCTCTGCCCACAGACCAGGAAGGAATCCCAGTTGGAGTGGTGAGAAACCCATTGTAAAGCTGTATAGAAAGAGAAAGTTCAGGGGGCCTAACATGATTGGACCAGAAGACCAAAGTGAAATTGGAATCAAGAAAAAATTCACCCTTAGGCCAGCGCCCACAAGACCAAGACTCATGATTCAACAGAACTTAGGAGCCGCATATACACCACAGACAGTGTAATGAGCAACTCACGTGGTCTTTCCTGAGGGGCTATGAGTTATTCTGCCCATACAGCTAATTCTGTTCTCTCAGTCTATTCACAAAACAGTAGCCACTGCGATCCTGTCAGATCATGTCATTCCTCTGCACAACCCATCCTGTGGCTTTCCCATCTCAGTTGGAATAAATCCCAGATCCTCCCCAAGATTCCCTGACCACACCTTCACCCACTCTTCCTCTCCTGTATCTTCTCCAGGGACACTGGTTGGCTTACTGTTCTAGACACATTCTCTTCTCAGGGCTTTTGACCAAGTTAGTCCCTCTGCTTAGAAATTTTTTCTATTAAATCTTAATGGGATTTACTCCTTTACTCTCTTTGAGTCATTATTTCCATGCATTGTTCTCAATGAAAATTTCCCAGTCACCTTATCTAAAACTTGAGTGATGGATAAAAAAGTCCTGATTTCACCACTATGCATGTAGCAAAATTGTACTTGTACTTTATAAATGTATACAAATTTTAAAAAATAAATAAAATGGAAAAAATAAAACCTCAAACTCTATCCATACACACACACATAATTTCTAACTTCCTTCTATTTTTATTTTAATCTTTAATATGTATCCCTTAGGTAATTATTTCAAACTTTGTTATATTTATTTTTTATGTCTCTTCTAGAATCTAAGTCTCATGAAAATAAGAATTTTTGTTTACTTTATGTATTATGTGTACTCAGCTTCTACAAGCAAGTTAGCTCTCAGAGAACAGCCAACTGATTACACATAGATCCTCCATAAAGAGAACTTATTCCATCTTCTTTCAATTTAGCCTATGAAGAAAGGATCCATGTTGTCAACAGCCCAAGATACTCATAAGATACTTCAAAAGAGGCCAAACCATGGAATGTTCAGAGATGTAGCAGTAGAATGGGGAACCTCTTACATGCAACCTACTCATGTTTTTAGGAGTAAAAAAAAAAAAATCATAATGGGGTGGCACCTGTGGCTCAAACAGTAGGGCGCAAGCCCCATCTACCAGAGGTGGTGGCTTCAAACCTGGCCCTGGCCAAAAACTGCCCAAAAAATAAATAAATAAATAAAATAAAAAACTATGAAATACAAGAAAATAAAAGCCTCCTTAAATCATAGAAGAAAACAAGAAAGATCTCAGATAAAATAATTTCTGCAAGAAATCGAAATTTTTCTGTATATCTTTAAAATGTTGAAACCAAACAAAAGTGCCTTTAAAAAAATTGAATCCTGTTTAAAAAATAGGAAAACAAAATTAAAATATCTAAAGTAAACCGTATTTATAGTACATTTCTATTATATGACATGACATTACCCATTATTTGTATGAGAAAGGTATTTCTGTGTTTTTTTTTTGTATTAGTAATTAAGGTTGTTTAAAAAGTTTTGTCCATTTTAATGTCATGTGTTTTTGTAGCTCCATATCTCAATAAATATTTATTCTACTGTGTCGTGGTATATACTGATCGATAGAGAATTTTGTACTCTATACTTTGATGCTGTTCATTTTTTTCTACTTTTAATTTTTTTTATTCTTTTCAGCCTATTACTATATGATGTCATTAAGTGATTTTCGGCCAATTTTTCTCTACGAATTCAAATTGAACCAAAGCGCTGCCGAAACAGCCCAAAAAATTAACCAGGCATT
>CAUYPK010077922.1:0-54061 GCA_963574355.1 Loris lydekkerianus | reverse complement strand
GAATCCTATGTACTCAATTTTGATATGAGGACAATTAATGACAATTAAGGTCATGGTGGGGGTGGGGGAAGGGGAGAGCAGAGAGAGAAAGAAGGAGGGAGGGGTGGGGAAAGGAAGAGCAGAGAGAGGGAAGGAGGGAGGGGGTGGGGCCTTGGTGTGTGCCACACCTTTTGGGGAGAAGACACGATTGCAAGAGGGACTTTGCCTAACAAATGCAATCAGTGTAACCTGGATTATTGTACCCTCAATGAATCCCCAACATAAAAAAAAAAAAAAAAAAATCACATTTGTTAATGTCATCACTGATCTTTTCAGAAAAGCTTTTAAGTATTAGAAGTTGTGGGGTTCACAGTTATGAATACATTAATTCCAGCATTCAAATTTGTGGTTAAAATCTCAGGTCTTATCATCAGCTACAAATACTGTCAGTTGTTTTTCTGGAAGTAACAAGTTCACTTTATTTGTTTTCAAGAAAATGTCTCCTAACTGCCCCAGTCTGAATAATCAATTTATCTTCTTTTTTCTTTCAGATCCTTCTTGCAAGTAAAATGGTTTCCTTTTTTATTTTATTTTATTTTTTGCAGTTTCTGGCCTGGGCCGGGTACGAACCTGCCACCTCCGGCATATGGGGCCAGTGCCCTACTTCTTTGAGCCACAGGCGCCTCCAGTAAAATGGTTTTCCATAAAAAAAATAAGTAGTTCATCTTCCCACTCAGACAATCATGTGAGTGAGCTTTTTTTCCCCTAGATAACTACTGTTTTACACACTTTGGTTTGCAGCAAATGAAAATTTACCATTTCGTCACATAGAATATTAAAAAGCCATGTCTTCAAAGTTGAGCTTTAATAAAACAATTATTTTAACTGCACATAAAAAAAATTACTATGTGTTAGGGTGGTGCCTGTGGCTCAAAGGAGTAGCGCGCCAGCCCCATATGCTGGAAGTGGTGGGTTCAAGCCCAGCCCTGGCCAAAAACTGCAAAAAACAAACAAACAAACCATTTCTATGTGGGCTAATGTGGTGGCTTGCACCTATAATCCTAGCATTTTGGGAGGCCGAGGTAGGGAGAATCCCTGGAGCTCAGGAGTTTGAGACCAGTCTGAGCAAGAGAGAGACCCCATTTCTATAAAAAATAGAAAACTTAGCCGGGCCCTGTGGTGGGTGCCTGTAGTCCCAGCTAGTCAGGAGGTTGAGGCAGGAGGATTGTTTGAACCCAGGAGTTTGAGGTTGCCGTGAGCTAGGCTGATGCCACGGCACTCTAGCCTGGGTGACAGAGTGAGACTGTCTCAAATAAATAAATTAACTATTGTTTAAAAAGAAAGAAATGTAAAAAAAGAATATTCTTGTGTACAACTGGATTTATTTTTTACTCTACGTGTGGGGGATCAAGAATGCAGTGACTACTAGTACTGTTCCCTGTCACTGCCTTTATTTGTCTAAGGCCCCATCAGTTTGGCCCTCAGCTCCCTTTTGCACATGAGTGCAAATGTCAACACAGTAAAAAAGGCAAACAATGCTAATGTTATTATGAAAATAGCTTTGCCCTCTTGGACTCCCTGAAGGAAGCCTGAGTTCATACCACTCTGTAACATAGAGCAGAAACTGGTACCAGAGGGGACATCTGTAGTTTTGTCTGTTCAGGATCCCTTCTTTCCTCTGTGCAACCCCAATCTACATTTTCTTTGTTCTAATGGGGCCTCCAGTTCAAGTTCCCCCAGTATACAACACCTGGCCACAGCCACAGGATGGCCATAGAACCCTAGCAGAGTTGATCTGCAGGTCTAATGGTCACCTCTGGGGTCTTTTGTCTTTGACAATGTCTGTGCAGGCCATTTGCCATTACTATAGAGCTCTGGGAGAGAGAGAGAGAGAGAGAGAGAGAGAGAGAGAGAGAGAGAGAGACAGACTTGTTCTTTTGTTAGGCGCCTTTGGCCAGAATGATACAAGCTCGTTGTTGCCATCCTGACCCTGCTTCCCTTACCCTTCAAGGACACTTCTACCTTATCCACAGTTTGGAAAAATGAGGCCAACACAGAGAAAGAAACAAAGCCAAGAAGAAATAAGGAGAAAATGGCAGACACCTTAATATATCCCTGGAGCTCCTAAGGGCAGCTCCACTCCCAAATGTAACTGGTTCTGTGAGTCAATAAACACCTTTTAGCTTACAGTAGTTTCTTCCTCTCTTTTTTTCCACTCCTGAGCTTGAAGTGATCTTACCTCAACCTCCCGAGTAGCTGGGACTACAGGTACATATCATCATGGTCAGCTAATTAAAAAAATTTTTTTTTGTAAAGGCAGGATTTGGATATTTCACCCAGGCTGGTCTTGAACTCCTGGCCTCAAGTCATCCTCCCACCTCGGCTTCCCAAATTGCTGGGATTACAGGCATGAGCCACAGTGCCTTGGGCTTGAAATAGTTTCTGATGCTTATAATAAAAACGATTGTGATTTGAAGAGTTATTTGAAACCTCTAGGACATTCTTAACTACCACAGAGAGTTTTAAAGATAAAGAAATTCAGGAAGTGTCTCTTCACTAGTGAGGAAAAACAAAATGAGCAGATCCAGGGATGTGTGTACAAGGTAGACAACCACCTCAAAGTGCATGTCCTGGGCACGGCTTCCCATGCAGGCGTGTAACATGGGAGGAAGCCCCACTCCTGCTGCCCCTTGGAAGCCCAGCTGCTCCAGGGGGAGACCAGCTCATGTTTCAGATGTGATCCATGTGTCATTACTGGATGACGAATTCTTAAACCCAAGTGTTTTAGTTTATTTACTGTGGCTATAACTAAATACCTGAGACTTGGTGATCTATAAAGAAGAGAAATTTAGGGGCAGCACCTGTGGCTCAAAGGGGTAGGGTGCTGGCCCCTTATGCCAGAGGTGGCAGGTTCAAACCCAGCCCTGGCCAAAAACGGCAAAAAAAAAAAAAAAAAAAAAAGAAGAAGAGAAATTTATTTCTTACAGTTTGGGAGGATGGGAAGTCTAAGAGCATATCACCAGCATCTGGTGAGGGCCTTCTTGCTGGTGAGGACTCTATGCAGAGTCCTAGGCACACAGGGCCTTACATGGTAAGGTGGCTTTCCAGAGAAACAGCCAACTTGGCTTTTTATAACAGACACGTCCCCATGATAACCCATTGATCCATTAACCCATTAATCCATCAACCCATGAATGGATTAGGTCATGTACTCAATCACTTCTTAAAGGATCCACCTCTCAGTACTGTTACAGCAAGGATTAAATTTCAGCATGAGTTTCAGAGGGGACAAACATTCAAACTGTAGTGCCAAATATGAATGTCCAATGTGTCAAAAGGGAATGTATGGGTAGCTGCTAAAAAGAGCTCTGGTTCAGAGAACTCTTTGTAAGTAACAAAGATCAGCTTCTCAGAATGATACTCAGTTCCAGGGACACTTATTATCCCAGGTCTGTTTACAATCCTGTGTGGGTTCTAAATAGCTCGTATATGGTTCGGTTTATTGTGTCACTCAGAGTTCTTGGTTTCAAGCAACAGAAACGAATTCTGGCCACTTAAGCAGAAAAGGTATTGAAGAAAAGGCCAAGTGATAATTCACAGAATCAACCCCAAAGCTAGAAATGGCCTGGAAACCAGGCAGGAAGGGAGGGAGAATACAGCCAAGTCCTCATATATGGATGGTCCAGCTAGAGGCCACCTCTGGGTTCCTACCCTAGACAATCCTGCTATCATCGTCACATGTCATTTGCCATTACATGAAGACTCTGAACTTCACAGCCATAGGAAATTCTCTCTAACTGATATGCATCTCTGTGTCTACTCTCCTCTCAATTCAGACTTCACAAGGAAATGTCCTGTCAGGCCCAGGTCCTGTCTGTGTCCATGCCAGAGCTGCCAGGCACACGGCTGGAAACATCTAGTCTTCATTGGATTTCATTGAGGAAAGCCAGATGCCTGGGGAGAACTTCCCTAGTGTGCAAATGTCTATCTCAGCGGTTACCTATTCTCTCTCAGAACGGACCTTAATTTACATTTGACACAAAGAAAATCTAGATGCTATATAACCAGGAGGGGGAATGGATGCTGGTCAAAAACAAAAACAGAAAAAA
Source organism: Loris lydekkerianus (assembly GCA_963574355.1). Lineage (NCBI taxonomy): Eukaryota > Metazoa > Chordata > Mammalia > Primates > Lorisidae > Loris > Loris lydekkerianus. Next base: position 49,973 of record CAUYPK010077922.1, on the reverse strand, counting down.
ACCTGAATATCTGGTATATCCCCTGACTTTGGAGAAGGGGAAACTGAAATCCAGAAAGATTATATGGTTTATCTGAAGTTACAGAACGAGTTAGTGCCAAAATTGGAACTGGAGGTCAAGTTCGTTACCACTAGCCCGATACTCATTCTTCTATGACCTTCCTTATTCTCACAGTGGCAGACCAAGGTGCAGAGGGCTCTCAGAATGCAAATCAGAACTTCTGACACCCTGCTCAGGCGGCCATAACAAAATACCACTGACTGGAGGCTTCAACATCAGATGTTTAGGACTCACAGTTATTGAAGCTGGAAGTCTAAGATCCATGTGTTAGCAGATTGGGTTCCCTTTTTTTTTTTTTTTTTTTTTTTTTGAGACGGGGTTTTACTCTGGGACCCTGGGTAAAGTGGTGTGATATCATAGCTCACAGCAACCTCAAACTCATGGGCTTGAGCAATCCTTTTGCCTCAGCCTCCTGAGTAGCTGGAACTATAGGTGCCCACCACCTTGCTTGACTAGTTCTTTATTTTTTCTATTTTTAGTAGAGACGGTCTTTCCCTTGCTTAGGCTGGTCTCTAACTCCACCTTGGCCTCCCAGAGTGCTAGGATTACAGGTATGAGTCACCTTGCCCGGCCAGATTTGGTTTCTTTTGAGGCCTCTCTCCTTGGCTTGCAGAGGGCCATCTTCTCCCTGTGTCTTTCCATGTTTATCTATGTCTTAATCTCTTCTTTCAGTAAGACACCAAGTCATTTGAATTAAGATCCCCCATATGATCTCATTTTCCCTCAATTCCTTCTTTAAAGGCCCTATCTCTGACTACAGCTACAATCTGAGGTACTCAGATTAAACATATAAGTTCAGTATGTGAATTTCAGATACAAAATTTAGCCCATAACTGTGCCACTCCAGAAATTCATATCAACATAGAATCCAGGAAATAGGCATCTGTTTCTTTCTGGCACCTGTCTGTGAACAGTGAGCCAATAGCTGTGGCCCTAGGCTGACCCAGCTTCCTGGGGTCCGATAGACTGAAGCTTACTCTGACCAATGCCCCTGGACCATGGTGATGCCGGGCAAGACTCTTGAATGCCATATCTCCCTGCCCACTGCTGCCCCTAAAGCAGGTCAGCTCCAAAGCCTCCCCAGTGTACCATGGGAGACACCTCCTCCCTGCAGACAGGGAGACAGGGGAATGCCACCAACACACAAAGACAGGAGCCTGGCAGGAGATGTCAGGTTCAAGGCCTCAGATTTCCTTGATAGTTCTTTTTTTTTTTTTTTTTTTTGGCAGTTTTTGGCCAGGGCTAGGTTTGAACCCACCACCTCTAGCATATGGGGCCAGTGCCCTACTCCTTTGAGCCACAGGCACCGTCCCTCCTTGATGGTTTCAAAGGACCCTCCTGGCAACAGGGCTTAGATTCAGGGTATTCATCTTTAGGATTTTCTGGTTCTCTTCTTAGACTCACAAATGTTTTTAAAATTTTCCTCTTGTTTCAGCCTCTCCAACATGCACACATGCACACTCCAGTCAATATGGGGAACTCCCCTGTTGATAACCCCATGGAAGGCTAGGATTACTTGAATTGTTTTATTCCTTACTTTGTGGGTGAAGTTGAATTCTGAAGGTATCTAGTAAACACAATCACTGGCCTCCTCCCAAATTCATAGGTAGGGGTAGATGGCCTCAGGCAACACTGATTAGTTAGTACCAGTGAGACATCTAGAACACCCTCCCACACACACACCCCTTTTTCTTGGCCCTGCACCTCCTCTGAGTACCTACCTTGTACTCAGTCCTCAGGGCCCTTCTACACCTTAGCCTTTCCAGAATCTTCTCTTGGAAAAAGTGAATGACCATCAGTGCTCAGAAGTTACTATTTCCATGTGTACTTGTATTTGAAACAAATATGAGAGGCTTTAATCAAAAGGAACTGATGTCAAGCTTCAGACTTAGACATTAACAAATTCAGTAAGGTGTGTGCTTCAGAAAGAACCACGTGGAGGTGGTGATTGTGTGTGTGTGTGAGAGAGAGAGAGAGAGAGAGAGAGATTTGGAGGGATGCCACCTTGGGTTCCTGAAAATTTTCTACTCAAAGAATGATCTTGTGGTGGGTGCCTATGAATGTGACTGAAGAGGGAGCCCAATTGTCTACAGGGAAATGAGATGAATGGATAGAATATTCTTGCAAAGGCGCTAGTAGCCCTGTGAAAGTGGCTTAGTCAGCAAGCCTCTGCTTCATCCTTTCAGCCTACATGACCACCACGGAGAAGATACACTTTAGCTGTAAGCTCCCTCAGCAGGAAAGCCTTTGGTCCCGTCTCCCCTCGCTGCCCTCCCCACTGTCTCTTTCTCCTCTCTCTCACACCACACTGCAGTGCATAATCTGGTACTCTGGATGCAGAAAGTTCAGATATTCAGTGGGTTATAGAAGGTGCACGTGTCCAATGCTGAAGGTGGGGACGTGTGCTCATAGCTGGGCCACCAAATTCTGACCACTGTAGACTTCAGCAGAAATGGTACCTCTAAATCAGTTGTTTTCAGCCTGAAGTACTTTCCTACCCCAGGGGCTTTGATAATGTCTAGAGACATTTTTGGCTGTCACAACTGGGAGAGGGTACTATTGTCATCTGGTGAGGAGAGACCAGATGCTCCTAACATCATGGAATGCACAGGACAGCTCCCCACAACAGAGAATTATTCAGCCCCAAATGTCAGTGGTGCCCAAGTTGAAGAGCACTTCTAAACGAAGGTGGAAAGGTCCTTCTGTGGTTCTGGCACCTGGGTGGTGCTCTGCAGAGAGAAGCATTTCTTACTCTCAGATCTGCTACCTCCAGGGAGTCCAGGAAATATCTGCACTTGAACTGTGTTCTCCACCCCTTCGGTGGTGGATTCTAGATCCAAGGCTGTGTGTGAATGGTCACCTCAGCATCCAGTAAACAACTCAGCACCAACATTGCTCCAGGCTTGGCTATAAGCACTGCAAGTAACAATTACAGCAGTGGCAAATGCAATATTAGTTAACACTTATTGCAGGAGGCAAACATTGTGCTTAGCATTTTATGTGAATTCCGCCCATTAATATTGCACAACAACCCTCCAGAGGAACTATTAGCATAATCCCCATTTACAGTGAAGAAACTGAAGTTTAGGAAGGACTAATGGTTTGCTCAAGATTACCAGCTTGTAAGCAAATGATGGAAATGGATTGCAACGCCCTTGGCTTCTAAACTGCATAGAGAAAGAAAGATACTGTTCCTGAAATAAACTCAGGCATCAGTATTTGGATTAGTCACGTTCAATGGTAATTTCCAGGAAACCCAGTTCGCTTCCAGTTTTACAATTTGTTTTGCAAGCCCCAAATTCCAGCTCAGAACAGAATGGCTTAAAGGCAGGATTGTATCTCCCCAGACCGCGAGCCTGCAATAGCGCCCTGCGCTAGTCCCCAGCCTGGGCAGCCAGGAAGAAGCTTTGACTCTTGGCCGAGGCTTCCTGGCCTGCACTACCCAATGCCCAGACTATTTCTGCATTCGAGACAAAGGCTGAAAGAGAGTTGAGCTTCAAACCCTGGTCGCTGACCCTCCCGGCGGCTGCGGGATACTGAGAGCTCTAGCGCGGCAGCCACTACCTCGCTCTCCAGCGCTGTGCTTCTGCCACTGCCTTGGTAACACTGGGACCGCCACAAGGAGGCTGCAGTTTTTCTCCCACTGCTAGGGCAACCACCAGAAAGGAAAACCCTGATCTTCTGGGAGCAGCACCGGGAAGTTGACAGCAGGAAATGTACCCTCCTGGACCCTCAAGGTCCTGACCCTCAGCTGTGGATCCGCAGATTCTGCAAGCAGCTGGGAATAGAAGGACACCCCCCACCCCCAGCAGGGTGAAAAAACTGAAGGATAAGGCCTTTTCACATACCTCTTAGTCCAGTTTCTATCCTCTACCCCCAACTCAGTTCTTTGGCAGGCCAGAGGGGATTGTCACAGAGCGCTGGTGAGAACCCATCCCAGGTGTGCAATACCACCTCCTCCTGTAATCCATGGAGAAGCTGGCAGTGAGCAATCCCTTCCGACCTATCATTAACCTGTTCCATAGGGTCGTGTTGCCGCCAGGCCCCAAACCCCAACCAAAGGCAGATTGTTGGGTTTCGCTGGACTTAGAGGATGTGCAGCATAAATACGCTCACGGAACAGCTCCAGAGCAGCACGCAAAACCCAGAAAGTATCAGAATCATCACTGATGATGAAACACTAGCTGAGATTCTATTCACGGTGTCCCTCGAAGCACCTCGGCTTTGTTTAGATTAATCCAATGATGCTATCTGGGATGGCAAACTGGTCCTGGAGAGACTGAGCTTCCAACTGAGGGAGGCTCTCTTGGGTCTCTGGCACAACCAGGCGCCCTTGCTCCAGGAAGAACCAGAAAGGGCTTTTCCATGGGGAGCCAGATCACACCCATCTCTGTTCTGGGAGAACTAGACATCCCACACTCAACTTGATTCCAAGGAAAAGACAGGTTTTAGAAACGAGTCCAACAAACGTTGAGCAATTCCAGCTGGAGAATCTTTCTTGCTAAAAGAGACGTGTTTGTTTTCTTTGCCCAGATGTAGAGAGTTTGGCACTTCCCGGGGTGTGTTGGGTAGAGGGTGAATTTCTGATAGGAAAAGACAATGGCCCAGGTATTCAGGAAGTAAAATTAGAGTTTTCAGGGGAAAGTGATAGGGTAGATCTGCTGTTTCCTGTGTCTGATCCTCAGACCCTAGAAATATGCCCCCTGTGGCTGTGTGCTCTCAATCTTAATAGAACTGAGGCATTCCCCTTTTCTCCTCATCCATCATAGCACATAAAAAGCCTTGCATGTGTCCTGAAGAAGATGTGGGATGTGGATTTCAAGTCGTGGTGGGATGTAGGATGTAATGAGAATTGGTGAAAATTGAATGCCCCAGAGCCTGGTGGTCTGACTGCACAAAGTCAGCTCCACGCTGGGACTGGGGGGGGGAGGACAGAGCTAGGACTGGGGGGGGGGACTAACAATTTGTTTCAGAGGTATTCAAGAGTGCCTTTAGGAGAGAAGGTTGCATCATCCCACAGACTTGGAATTTTTTCCTAGTGAATCTTTGTCAACCTGAATGCAGTGAAAGATAGATTTCGTGAGCTTGAAGGGGAGTGGTTCCCACCCTCGGGGCTGGCAGTGGAGCAGAGACAGAGAAACAGCTAAGGCTGGGGGTGGAGCCCAGGTGGAAACAGCTAAGGTTGAGGGTAGACCCGCTGCAGGGGGGAATTGAGCCCCTAGGCGCAGCTGGGAAGACCACCCCCACCCCCACCGCATACTCTCTGCCCTCCAGGGCTGCCTGTGGGCCATGCTGGAGCCAGATCTTTAGGAGCACACTGGGGCGGTATGGAAGGCCAGATCTGCAGGTGTGGGGAGGGGCTGGCTGAGCTGTAAAAGGTGAAATCTCATCCACAACCCAACCCAGCAGGCAGGCCCAATCCAGGTCAGAGCCTGTCTAATCCAGAGCAGAGGCCTCTGAGCCCCAAACCACAGGCATTTCTAAGAAAAAAAAAAGTTTATTTAAAATTCTGTACATAAATAAATAAATAAATATCATCTGGTATTACAGAGACGGTACAATTACACGGCTAGGCTGGGGCAGTGCCAGAGTGAGTGTAAAGAAGGGCGGCCAGAAGCTCAGTGTCCGGCGTGTTTGTGGGAATGCAGAGCTTGTCAGAACAGGAGCGAGCCGATTTCTTCAATAGATACACCCCGGGGCACTTTATCTGTGGGAGAGGAGCTTTGGGGACTGAGGACAGCAAGTTCTGGTCAGGGGACAAATTGGACGGTCTGGAGGAGAAGACTACCTGAGGAGAAGGGAAGGGGAAAAGAAAGTCCATAAAGGTGTGTGAGGAGGAGGGGACCTGGATAAATGACCCGGGAAAAGAGGAGGGGAGGGAAAGACAGACATTTCAAAAAGAGCGAAGTGAGCGGGCACCGAGGGGGTGAAAGGACGAACTCGACCCCAGACAGACAAGACTAGAGGACGCGAGGAAGCCTGAGCCAGCCCCGAGAGGGCGGGCGAGGAGGCGCCGGCGGCCAGCGAGGCGCTGCGCCAGGCGGGCGTGCCCGTCTGTCCGGGAGAACTCTTACAGGGTCGCCGTTTGGAGTTCGCTTTGGATGCGCGCGAGTCCTGGGGCAGGGGTACCACTGGCAGGTCTCTGCCAAGCTCCCAGTCTCGCCCAGGGCCCGGGGCCTCCGTAAAGCTGAGCCGGATCGGTGCTCGGAGTCGTTTGGCGCCGGATGCCTGGGAACCAGCGCTGCGTCCAGGACCAGTTTTTGAGGCGCAGGGAAGTCTTGGGGTGGGCGACTTTAGGGAGACACACACCTAGGGAGTGACCGTGAGATCTCGGTCGTCCTTTCCCGAGGAGGACGGAGACATGGGCAATTCGTCATCATCTTCGGAGCATTTGGCTGAGGAGAGCGACGCGCACTTGCAGCCGTGCGGCGCGCCCGTGCCGGCCCCCGCAGCCCCGACCCCGCGGGGGTGGCCGTTCTTCCCCTCCTTCTTGTGCTTCACCCGACGGTTCTGAAACCAGATCTTCACCTGCTTCTCGGATAGATTCAGGTAGGTGGCGATCTCGATGCGGCGTAGGCGGGACAAGTACATATTGGAGGCGAACTCCCGCTCCAGCTCCAGCAGCTGGGTGCTGGTGAACGCCGTGCGCATCCTTTTGCTGCTAGGCAGTTGGTTCGCGCTGCTGTCTAGAGGGGGTGGCGGAGCAGAAAGGGAAGCGGTCAGATCTCAGCTGTGGGCCAAAGGCCCTGCTAGGCGTCGGCTAGAATCCCACGACTTTGGTCTTTCACCCACCCCTTCGCCCTGTAGACCCCCGCAGCAGCGCTACCTCCAGGGCCTGCTTGCCAAGCTGCAAGATTCTGGTTCTCCCCGAGTCACGCAGCCCTAGGACCCCTTTATCGAGCATCCTGAGCTCCGGCCCTCACTTCCCTCAGGACGCCCCCTTCCAGGATCTGGACCTTTGCCATCATCTACTCTGGGCGTCGTGTCCTGGCCCTTTATCTGCCCACCACTCTGTGCCCCCTCTATCCAGATCCCGACATGACTATCTCAGCCCCAGAACGCCCCGGGTCTCTCTTCCCCCATCCCTACCCAGCGTGTCAAACTGCCTCGGATCACGTCTGCCCTGTCCTTTTGCGCGGCGGCCCCGCTTACCCACGGAGATGCAGTGGAACTGCCTGGGGTCAGGCAGCGGGTAAGAGGTCTGATAGAGCGCGGCGGCGGCAGCCGGGCCGTGAGCTACCCCGGGAGACACCGCGGAGTGTTGGCGGCCCAGGGGCGCGTGGCAGTACTGTGAGCCGAAGGGCGGGAAGGACGCCTTTAGCAGAGGCAGAGCGGACGGCCCGGGGGGCCCGTGCAGCTGCGAGGCGGTGACGCAGAGCGGGCACACGCACAGCAGCCCGGCCTTGCGCGCGTGGCAGGCGCCGGGAGAGAGGCCGTGTAGCGCGTGCGGCGGAGGCACCGCATAGGGGAAGAGCGGCGGCGGGCCGCCCTCGGGCGCCTTCTTCTCGCCCGCCTCGCGCAGCACCAGCGAGTCCACCAGGAAGGACCTCGGCATGGCCCCCGCGCGCGGCTGCCCGCCCGCCAGCCCGCCCCTGCGCTCGCCGGACCTCCGAGTTCTCCACGAGCTTTCTCTGGCCTTGTCCTTGGGCTGCTGGCTGCTCCGGGGTGGACAGAAGGCGCGGCTGGGCGGAGGCTGAAATCACCGCGGATGCTGCTGCGGGCGCCGCCCAAAGAGCGCGGGGTGCTGGCCAACGCTAGTGGTGCTGAAAGGCGCCGGCGGCGCCGCTTAAATAGGACTATTGCCATGTGATGGGCTACGCCAGGAGCGGCCGGAGCCTCTCAATAGGGTTTTTGTGCCTTTTCTCTTGGCATTCACTCTGCACGCTTCCTCATTATTTCACTTGTTAACTAAATGAACTGCATAATGTACTCTATTCTTGTCAACCCCACCCACGCCGTAACAGGCGCCCTCGCCCCCTCCTCTCCCTTTTGCGGGTTTATTTTCTCATTCTCCCGCGATTTAATATTCTTTTCTTTCTCTTTATTCCTTACTCCCCTTTGGCTTTGCCGTGGCGATCGGTCCGCTTATCTTACTGATTTTGCACCCCCGCTGCCTGGCCTCTACAGATCCCCATGGGCGAACACCCCCATCTCCTTTGCCCACTTGGTCCCGGTCCCCTTCTTCCTATTATTTTCCTTGTCCCCCCAAAGCATGCTGTCTCCACTCAATTCTGTTAGCTGATCTCTGTGCACCCTGAGAGCGTCCCTGCCTCCGATTTCCACCTGTGGAATCCCTCCTCCCCCGTGTCAGAAGCGGGCAGGGCCCAGGGTTCCCGCGTGAGGGAGGCATCTGTGCGGAGGGAGAAGGCTTCACTGTTCCGCATCCAACATTAGCCCCATCGCAGTCTCTGTTTTTTCTAAGTTTCTCAAACAGTCTTAACTTTGGTACTGTCTGCAACACCTAGTCTTTGTTCCATAAATGCTGGCAACCAACCCTTTCCTTCAAATGACAGGGTTGTGCATGTAAAATAGAGAAAATAGTCGCTCAGAGTCACAGACAGGGACAGGGAATAGGGAACGAAAGCCCAGACCTTGCAGATGGAGCGAGATCTTGCACTATGTTTAAACGGTGTGTGTGTTTCTGCCCTGCCGATCTTACGGGCGCGCTCTCCACTCCGACACACTTCCGCAGTGCGCTAGGAAAAATTACCTTCCGGCAGTTCTGGGCAGCGCAAAGGGTAGCTGGATTCCCAGCTGGGTTGCTTTTGCCAACCCTGACCCGGCTCTGACTCTCTCCGGGACTAGACTTTTTCCTTCTGTCGCGTCACTTTCTTCTTCTGGTCACACAACGGTTAAACAACTTCAAACGCCAGGAGTACACAGCCTCGGCTTTTAAAATCGCCCTCGCCTTAAAGCTGTTTCAGCTCAGGAGCTTTTTCCATACAATGGGAAATTAGCATAAACATTTACAGCCCAAGACTTTTCACAGGAGACGTTTACTTTCGATTTTATTGGAACCAAATCGCTATAGTCACCTGCTCTGAGCCCTGAATGGAAGGAACTGTGAGAGATGGAGAAGGAAGCTTGTGGGTAGGGGAAGCAAGGCACAGGAATAAGGCCACGAAAACCCGATGCTTGCACGACCACACCTTTGCAATAATAATGGCAACAAATTACAGCTAATTAAAAAGCAATGATAATCTGTTTTGGAAGGAAAAAAAACATGCTTGCAATGGAAGACATGCCATCTAGTAGGAGTAAGGGTTCGATGTTTCCCTTGGCATGGGGTGGAGGCACAGTTGCCCTCCCACTCCACGGTCTCGGCTCTAAGGCTCTCGGGTCTAGGGTGGTGGCTGCAAAGCAGCGGGGACGCATCAGTGCAGACTAATTCCCGTTCTAATTGCTCTCTGGGAAATTTGGGCTGGGCTGGGCTGCTGACAACGAGCGGAGAGCGGGACCGGAGCCCAGAGAAGAGCTCCCCGCTGGGCAGAGGCGGGGTGGGGAGGCTGCGGGTGCGGCGGGGCCAGCGGGCTGGAAGGGGCAGGCGCTGCGCCCCGGAGCCGGAGCCTGCAAGGGGCCAGCACCGAGCCCTGCCCGGAGCCGCCCCGCGCGCCCTGGGAGGAAGGGGTTAAGAGCCCCTGAATGCGAGCAAGGCCAAAGCTACTGGGAAAGAATATGGGGTGGGGGCGAGGGGGAGGAATAACCAGTTTTTTTCCTTCTCTCCCTCCAGCCTTTGGACCTTATTGAATGTCATTGAAGAAAGTTTTGAATGCCAGATAAAGAGAGGCGAATTAAAGTGTGTGACAGCGGAGGATAAGCAAACACAAAGAGAACTCTGTCACACTTTGGGGCAAAATCCGTGGGCTTTTTACCAAGTCTCTTCGCTATGATTGAATTAAGTAATAGGAAAACATTTTCTTTCAGTTTAGAACCATTAGACAAAAACTTCAAAGCGAATAACACTTTTTAATGTGCGACCCCACAATGGAACGGGTTTTGTGCTGAAATGTTTAAACGGTTTGTTGTGCAACTCGGCGCGGGAGAGCCCGGGCCCAAGCAAAAGAGCATCTGTGACAGTGTTTTCGGGCGGCCTGAAACGAACGCGCGCTTAATCCGGCGTTTCGAAGCCTGACGGCCTGCGGCCGGAAAGGGGGCTCCCTGCTCGGCGGTCCCAGGCCGCCAGGCGCACCCACAAGCTCGGCCATTGCAGGGGAGAAAGCTCCATGCGGCTCCGGCTACGCGGGCCGCCGCCTGGGGCAGGTGCCGGGGAGGGGCGAGGGCAGGGTCGCCCGCCAGCCTGGCCTCGGTGACCTCGCGGCCCAGCCCCGGGGCCCCTGCTCGCCGCCTGCTTTCCCGGGACCGCTGCCCGGGTTCTCCCGCGCGGCCCCGCTGCTTTCGCGTTCAAAGCGCCTCCCAGCGCTGGCTTCAGCGGGGTCTGAACTTTTCTCACCCGAGCAAATGCCTCGTAGGGCGGGGCGGGGCGGGAGGAGGTGGCGGGATTAGCCTGACGGCCCCGGAGAGGGGCCAGGGGAGCCCCCGAGCTGGTTTTCGGGTGTCCATCAGGGAAGGTTCAACATGGAATAATTTCTGTTGCTGCAGGCTTATCTTCTCCTCCCATGATGCCTCTTCTCCTGTGAGTAGAGAGAACACACTGTTTTTGCTCCTGGGATCATAGCTCTAAGATATTTGCAGCAAAAACTGCACGAATGAGGTGGCGGTGGTAGGTCCTCACCTCGTTCACGTTTTTCTTCAAATGTCAGTTCCCTTCTCCGGGAAGCCAAGGACCTTATTTAAAATGCCATCTCTCTTGTTCCTTACTTTATAAGCATCGTCTGACTTCATATGGCTTTGCTCATTTTTTCCCTATCCCCCACCCATGAAATATGTGCCCAGGAGGACCTGGGATTTTTGTCTCTGTTGTGCTTTGCCGTATCCCAACACAGAACCCCCTGGCACCTAGTAGATGCTCAGTGCATACTTGCTGAATGAATAAGTGAATGAATGATCTGAGTCAGGAGGTGGGATGGCTAGGGGACTTCCTGGTGTGAGTGCTTACTACACTACACGGGTAGAAGATTAGCATGGAGCAAATGAAGTTGAAGCCCAGGAGGGCAGGGGCTGTCTGAATCTCTCCCAGCCCTCTCTCCAGCCCTACACAGTGCCCAGATCATCATAGGAATCCACTGGGCTTTTTGAGTAAATGGCAGATAAGCAAGTCAGCATGTGGGCACCCAGCCCTCTAGGGGAGATTCTCAAGCTCCTTCAGAGATGGTTTCATTCAAGGGAGTTTCAGAGTCTGTCTCTCTGCAAGGGGTGGATGAACCCATTGATAGCTCAAGGGTAGGGGTTGTCATCAAGATCTTTACATGGTGATCAAGAGCAGGGTTAGCTGTGGTATATGCTCTGGAATGATCAGTGACCGTTTCTGCTCTTTCTAGCTGAAGGCAATGGAGTGAGAATTTCATTGTAAAGAGAGGGTCTGCTCCTTTGACCAGACCAGTAATGACTCAGACAACTCCCTTGGGAGAAAACAAACTATTTAATTGAGCAGGGAGGCAGAGGAGCACCTGATATTCCAGGGAACGCTGAGAGGAGGTGGGAACAGGGAGTGGTGGGGGAGATAGGGGAGGCTGTGATGCCCAGATCTGGGTATGACTGGGAAGTGGACACCCAGTCATGGAGGCCCATGCTAACTGGCTTGGACTTAATCCCGTTCTGAGATTTTTAAGCAAGCGGAAAAACAGAGTTGGATTTGAACTTGAGAAATATAACTGGAAACAGTAGGGAGTTCTATTGGTGAGGACAGAGGCCAGAGCCAACAGGGTCGGCTTGCAAATGAATATTTACTGAACTATGGAATGAACAAAGGCAGGGAAACAAGTAAGGGAAGATTGTATTAGTTCAGGAAATGGACGATGGCTACTCGAACTGGGGTCGGGGCAGGATCAGAAAGGGGAAATATGTGGGAGCATTTGAAGGGTAATGGGTGGAATTAATTAGGAGAGAGAGATAGAGGGAATGAGAAAGTGTGTATGTGTGTGTTGGAGGATAAGGGCATGAAAAGAGAGAAAACACACTTGAGACCATACGCTTTTGTTTGGGGGAATGAGAGGGTGGTGATCTCAGATGCAGAAATGGTGGGCCTGATGTTGGCCTACTGGGGGTGCAACATGAAGCCATATTTTGGATGTGTTGCATTTTAATCCTCAATGTTCAGAGCAGTTTGCTGCTGTCCTATAGGTAGAAGAAGATGTGACTCTACAGATGAGTAGAGAGATTAGAAATGGAGAGAGACATTTGGAATTTGTGAATACAAAAGTGGTCTTAGGAAAAATTTGGACAAGCAGGGAATGTAATGAAAAAAAAAATAACACAGAGGATTACAGATGTATCCCTGGGGAACTCCCACAGGTGGAAGGAGAACTGTCTGCAAGACAAAGAAGACAGAGTAGAAAGAGACATGAGCAAGACAGAAGAAAATAGAAAACAAGGAGATATTATACCAGGGCAATCACCCAGGCAGGGCTGCCAGGGTTAGCAAATAACACACAGGCTATCCAGTTAAAATTTTAATTTCATGTAAACCAAGGAAACAATTTTAATATAATTGTGTCCTAAATATTATGTGAAAATATAGAACATACTTACATTACACAGTTACTTGTTGTTTATCTGAAATTCAAATGTCTTGTGCTTTATCTGGCTACCCTACACCACTGTGACAACTTACACTGACAGGGAATCTCAGTACAGTACCCCACCCTGAGATGAAGAAACTGAGACTGAGGAGAGAAAGAGAGACTTGTGCGGGACCACGCAGTTAGTAAGTGGCTATGCGAATTAACCCAGGCTTTCAGAACGCAAGCTGGGGTTCTGCTGTGATGCTCAGTGATGGAAGTAGAAGAGAAACCACTATGGTCCTGGGAAAATGTCTCTTCACAGGCTGCCTTGAGGACTGTGACCTTATAGAAAACAGCATCACTTTGGTTAGGGTTGTTATTAAAAGACTCCCCTTTGTGGGTTTCCATATCAGTATCCGGCTAAGGGAAGAGAGAGAGCATAGTTTGCTTTCTTCCTCTGGACTTCTAAGTCAGTTGTGCTGTAGGGGAATGGAAGCTCCTGCAAAAGAGGAACTATTTTTTTTTTTTTTTTAGACAGAATCTCACTATGTCACCCTGGGTAGAGTGCTGTGATGTCACAGCTCACAGCAACCTCCAACTCTTGGCCTTAAGTGATTCTCTCGCCTCAGCCTCCCAAGTAGCTGGGACTACAGGCACCCACCACAACGCCCATCTATTTTTTTTGGTGGCAGTTGTCATTGTTGTTTTAGCTGGCCCTGGCCAGGTTCAAACTCGCCAGTCTCACTGTATGTGGCCAGCACCCTATCCACTGAGCTATGGGAGCCTCTAAGAGGAACTATTTTTAAAATAGTCTAAAAAGCATAATTAAAAAAATATGATTTTTTGATAGTTCTTGGTGGAATGCTTTACAAGTGCCCACAGGCCGGTCTGTCACTGAAATCGCTCTGACACCCCACACATTCTCCCTTCTGGAGAGAGTTCTCCTGAGTCCATGTGCTCGGGGGCAGAGCCATTGCCTCCTTCCTCCTCTAGCTCCAGGGACCACCGTTTATTCCTTATGCATTCTCCAAGACAGAGTGTGGCCTCAAGAAATATGAGCTGTACTTTTTCTTTCCAGGGTGACAAAGATGTAGGGACACTGTTGAGGTCTTCTCTGGGCATAGGTTTTTCAGTCTAAGCTGTTCACCCTGACCCTTTTCCTTCCCTCTTCCACCTTGACATTACTGGAAACAAAGATAATTTCTGCAGGAATGTGGGTGTTCTCCTACTCAGGGACCTTGAACATGAGTGTGGAACATTTTACTAAAGATTTCAGTAAGATGAGTTTGTAGATTTAAAGAAGAAGAAAACATGATGGATTAGAGGCAGACAGAAGCAGTCTCACCTAAGGCAGATTTCTGATGATGAAGGAACACGTTGGCTTTCAGCCTGGCCTTTAGAATCATCTGTTTGCCCCTTATGGGGGACAGTGACTTCTGGGTCAGGAGGTTGGGGTCAGTGGCCTAAGGCAGAATCCTATCAGGAAGCTTGATTCTGACACGGAGCAGTGTATAAGGATTCCCCATCTTCTGCCTGAAGCTTGGGATCAGCCAGGTGGCAGCACAAAGCAATAAACCTGCAGATGACGGTGGAGCTGTCCTGGGCGTGTCCGGTTTTCTCCACACTCTCCTCTTGCCACCATTTTATCAGAGTAAAATCAGGCCCCACCCATTCCCCCAACCTTCCATGCTCTGAAAGCTTTGGCTGGAAACCGTCTAAGAAAGCAAAGATAAGAGGCTAAAGACTTGTTCAAGGCAGAAATTCCATGGTACCTCATTCAGAACAGAATGGAGATTAGTTTTAAAAGGCCTGGGGATTCTGTGACCATCACCCCCACCTCTACCACATCCTCAGCTAACACAGTCAAGCTCCCGTTCAGTAAGGTACTTAGGTTGGCAATTTCTCAGAGCCATGGTGACTGATGTCAGCTGTTGCTAATTACTTTTCGGAAGAGAAGAAGGGGCTCCAGAGAAGGCTACAGGCCAAAAGACCTTGATTCTTGCAGGTGCTGCTCTGGGATTTTCTTAGTGATGCTCATACCCTGGTAGAGAGCTGAGTATTCCTACCTCTGGTTAGCACAGAGGCTGGTGAACCAACAATGGATTCTGGGCCATGTTGTCTCTCTCTCTCTCTCTTTTTTTTTTTTTTTTGAGACAGAGTCTTAGTCTTCCTGAATAGAGTGCTGTGGTGTCACAGGTCACAGCAACATCTATCTCTTGGGCTTAAGTGATTCTCTTGCCTCAGCCTCCCGTGTAGTTGGGACTGCTGGCACCTGCCACAACCCCTGGTCATTTTTAGAGATAAGGTCTCACTCTGGCTCAGGCTGGTCTAGAGCTCCTGAGCTCAGGCAATCCACCTGCCTTGGCCTCCCAGAGTACCAGGATTACAGATGTGAGCCACCACTCCTGGCCATTCATGTTGTTTTATAGTAATGTATGATTCCAAAGTATCACGGCTTCATCATTTGGTAAATGGTCCTCATTCACAAGAACCCTGGTGATTCTCACAAAAAGTGCTGCATCTGTCATCAGCACTTGAGAAACAGTAACTGCACAGATATCAACGTCATTTTGGAGTACTGGACTAATGTCAGCAGCAAGACTTATATGAGGATAAGAAAATGGGACAGCTGGACTCCACAGCTGACTGTGTATCAAGAGGTCTGCTCTGAGCAGACACTATGCCTCAGAGAGAAATCTTGTTTCCTGCTAACTATGTGGAGTTAATGAACAAACTGAATCCCTAAGAAAACACACTTCCTTTAACTTCTTCAGCTTTTAAGTGAGGGCTAACACCATAGGGCACTTTGCGTCAGATTTGCACCATACTTAGGGCTCTCAGGGCTGAGTTCTGTGAGAAGTAGCTTTGTCAAGCTGGCTTCAGAAGGAAGGGTTGGCCTGCTGATTTGTTTAATACAAACACTTTAAGAAGATGATGGTGGAAACTGATGCCTCTTCTTTGTTTGTTTATTTTTGGTGGCAATTGGTTTATAAAAGGAAATTTTGAAGATATTTACAAACCAAGGTGAGCAGAAACTGTCTCAAGCCAAAATTTCTGAGCAATAAAATATAGGCTTTATATTTCTAATCACTTTATTGCTAAAAAAAAAAATATGTTCTCATTCTATTTTATGACAGAGTCGGAAGTGGGGAGCTTTCTTTAGAGTTTCTCAATCCTTTATTGAGATGGACATATACAGTGGTATTCAGCTTAATTCAGTCAATTGACCAGAATTTAATACTTACATACCAGGCATACGTACTATTTTATTTGATTCTTACAATTGATAAAATGAGTTATAAGTTAGATATTTAAAATATGTTTTTCTGTTATATATTATAGTTTGGGACAGTTTTTGGTTAATAATCTATTTAACTGGGAGTTCATACCGTTGTGAAGTCTGTGAGAGAGGTACTGTTATTCTTTCTGTTTTGTGGATGTGGCAACTCGGGCAGAGAGAAGTAGCCAGCCAGGTGGACAGAGGTTCTCTGGACTCTTGGGTGATATGGTGGTTATTGCTAAGATGAGGGAAGAGTGAGGAATGGGAAAAATC
This sequence comes from Loris lydekkerianus, assembly GCA_963574355.1. NCBI lineage: Eukaryota > Metazoa > Chordata > Mammalia > Primates > Lorisidae > Loris > Loris lydekkerianus. The sequence goes on along the minus strand of CAUYPK010077922.1, from coordinate 33,740 downwards.
AGCAATTTTTGCCATGCTTCCTCTAATTCACTGAAGACATCTTTGAGCTCTTGCTTTGAGCAGGATAATGTGGTTGGTAAGAGATGGGTCTCCAGAGGAACCCTGACTGTGAACTTGGGCAAGCTGCTTAAGTTCTTTGAGCTGCAGTCAGCATATCTATAAAATATGAAGCACACCAGTACCAGCTTCATAGAAGTGTTGGGAGATGGGAAAGGGTTATAAGAGCATTTACTACTGTGCCTGTCACACCATAAGTGGATTGCCTAAGCTCAGGACTTTGAGATCAGCCTGAGCCAGAGCAAGACCCCCTCTCTAAAATTAGCTGGGTGTTGTGGCAGGAGTCTGTAGTCCCAGCTACTCAGGAGGCTGAGGCAAGAAAATCACCTAAGCCCGAGAACTGGAGGTTGCTGTGAGCTGTGACGCCACGGTACTCTACCAAGGGTGACAAAGTGAGACTCTGTCTCTAAAAAAGAAAAAATAAAAGAAAGAAAATTCTGATTTTCTAGCTATTGCTGTCAGTAATAAAGTTCTTTGTCTCTGACCCAGGAGTTTTGTGTTTCCTACTAGCATCTATGATGCTGTGGTTGACTAATTGTTAGCTTGCATGCAGAATAAAACCTCAGATCCTTCACAGTTTTTTTGTTTGTCTGCTTTGTTTTGCCTTTTTTTTTTTTTTTAGAGAGAGAAGCTCTGTGTTTGTCATGCAGGCTGAAGCGCAGAGGCACAACCACAGCTCACTGCAATCCTTAGCCTTCCAAAGTGCTGGGGTTATAGATGTGAGCCACTGTGCTCGCCCTTCATAGTTCTTGACATATCTTCCCACACTTCTGTCTTCCAAATATTGTACATTTAATTATTAGAACTTTATGTAAAACCTGAACCTCAGCTGCAAGGGAGTCTGAGACACTTAGGTTTAACTTTCCATTCTCTGCAGTACAGAAAAGCATCATTCCCACCGTACCTCCCTGCAGCCTTAAGGAAACCTGTGGCCTTCCTGGTCCTTAAGTGCTGACTTTTGACTGAATCCAAATGTTACATAACCAATCATTTTATTAGAAGGGGTGTAACAGAGAAAGATGAAGCTTGTCTTGCCTTTGATGCTTAAAAAAGAATGATTTTGAAATCAAAAGGCTGCATGTGCCCCACTCCTGACTAGGTTCACATGGTATCTGAGAACTGTGATAACTATGTTATATAGGTTATTATAAATACCAACAACAGCTCCACAAGGTAGATAGTATTTCTTGTGTTAGTTATGAAGAAATGCCCACAGAGAGTTAGTAACTGCCCAGGGCCACACAGGTCTTCTTCTGAGCCCTCTTCACACTTGAGTCTGCCTGGCTCTCCTCCCCCACCCTGTCTGCTCCTGGACGTTGCTGCTGTGCTGTGGCATGTGGCAGTGTGTGCCAGCACAGTCTTGGTAAGTCTTTTATTTCCAGAGGCATCAGAGATGAGCTCTCACTGCCCAGAGGCAGAGAGGAAATGCCTCACTGAGGAGGGAGGCTTAAATTAGTCCTTTAGGAAGAACAGGCCTTTGGTTATGGGGTGCAAAATACATGGATGAAGTGGGGAAGAGAGAGAAGTTGAAAAGAACAGTGTTAGAAGATGCACAAAAATCTGTGTTGGGGATACAATGGGACTTTGGGGGTGGGTGGGTGGACAAAGGGGTAGGTGGGAAGAGTAGAGAAAGAGCCCCTGTAAGGGCCTGGTTGGAAGGGTGCCGAGTTTCGGAACAAGACTGGCTCTTGCAGATAGTGGTGGGAACACCATATTGCCACGATATGTCCCCATAACCTTCTTTTTCCCACTCACTTCTTTTTCTTTCTTTCTTTCTTTTTTTTTTTTTTTTGCAGTTTTTGGCCAGGGCTGGGTTTGAACCCACCACCTCCAGTATATGGGACCGGTGCTCTACGCCTTAAGCCACAGGCACGCCCCCACTCACTTCTTTTTCAACTCATAGAAGATGATTCTGGGAAAAAGAGCAGTTTGTCGTTTCTCCAGCCAGGGAATTCTGAGAGGGGAAAATGGCTGCTGGTTCAGTCACTCACAGGAGCCTCTTCCCCAAATTCTCCAGCAGGATGAGCAGCGAAGAAAGGTGTTAGCATAAAATGGATAGAAAGCATGGGATGTACCTCACATTAGCAGACAATATTGCCTTGATTGCAGACAACACACATGAATTGAATTGATAAAGGAATCTTCCCATCAAAGCCAGAAATGAGTGGAAATTAACTTTAACAAAGTAAGCAACTGTGCTCAAGAGAAAGATAGAAGAAACCCATTGCATACTTGGTGCGTGTCAGAAACAGACGCAGAGGAGCCAAGTGTTCAGGCCCATCAGCTAGCGTGGGAGTGATTAATAAACACTTATGCGGACATTCATCTGACAGGCGACTGACAAAGCCCCACAATGATGGGGGAGAAGGGGCATTTCTTCTTGATAGATGTATCTGAAATGCTCATTTACTCCTTTTTGATGGATTTAAATGTCCAGGTATTCTCTCACCATAGAAATTGATTCGGAAACACTGCTGGGTTAAGAATAAGGGCTAGAGATTTAACTCCATAAATGTGGGGGAAAACATAGTCATCCTAGTCATCAATGCATAAATTGAGATGTGCTGGAGTTTAACAGAGGTTTTTTGGGGGAGGGGAACTATTCTTTTTGAAGTATAAAGCAAGATAGATGGGTGCAAAATCATTCTCCCTGAGATTCTGTAAATAGCCTTAGTGATTAGATACAAGTCTTCCTCTCTGGTCTGAAACAGCCAAAAAATGATCTGTCGGAAAGAAGTTCTTGAAGAACAGACAGATTTGGAGCCCCACCTTATAGATTTCTGCCACACGCTGTCTTTGCTGGCAGGGAGCCAGGGAAATGGATTTGGAGAGGGAGGACAAGTCATCCAACCAGAGGTGTCTGCCACAAGAACTGACAGCAATGACCACCCGGGAGAGAATCAGAGGGCACCTCTGGAACGGAAAGTGTGCTCAGGGGTAATGGGAATCGAAGGGGTCTAAGGGAGGTTGGCTCAAGAACTGCCGCCTGAGGATGCTGGAACTCTACCACCTGCAGCCTCACGCTCGCTTTTAATATTTGGTTGCAATAACTTGACTATCCCCGGCCCCCCTAGCCCGTCGTGGGAACCATGACAGTTCCAATGCCCTTGAAGACCTTCTGGGAAAGCTGCAGTTTGCCTCCACCAAAATCCTCCTCCTCTCCCCACAAAACATACCTTCCTCCCCAGTGCTTGGTGCTGTCTTTCCTCTTTTATTCTCCCAAAGCTTTATCCGAACAAGGCTGTTTCATGCTGTGAGATTGTCTTTTCAACTCAATCACTATGACTGCCTCATGGAAAACTAGGTGTCTGTGTAGATTTTTACTTTATTTTATTTTATTTTTTTGAGGCAGAGTCTCATTTTGTCACCCTTGTTAGAGTGCTCTGGCATCATAGCTCACAGCAACCTCTGACTGTTGGGCTCAAGCAATCCTCTTGCCTCAGCCTCCCAAGTAGCTGAGACTATAGGCGCCTGCCACAACACCCGGCTATTTTTAGAGATGGGGTCTTGTCTAGCTCAGGCTGGTCTCAAACTCATGAGCTCAGGCCATCTGCTTGCCTGGGCCTCCCAGACTGCTAGCATTACCGATGTGAGCCAGTGCACCCAACCTATTTCATTCACTTTAGTTAGCCAGCATTTGCGTTAATCAACTTCTTAGCAAAGGAATGAAATAGTATTTAGAATAAAGTCTTTCTCAGAATAGTGAGTCTACATTTTTTTTTTTTTTTTTTTAACCATTTTCAACTTTATTTAAACAAGTTAGATTTAAAGATTTGGGGAGGGGCTTGTTTTGTTTTAGATTTTACTTTTGTTTTTGTGGAGACAGGGTATTGCCATGTTGCTGAGTTTGGTCTTGAATTCCAGGCCTCGGGCAATCCTCCCACCTCAGCCTCTCACCTTTCTGGGATTACAGACAAGAGCCACTGTGCCCAGCCTGATTTGAAGGTTTGAAATTCAGTGAATCTACATTTTTAAAGAACATTTTCTGAAGGATGATTTGCTTTTCTTTCAACTATAATTTAATTCTCAAAGGCTTTCCAGAGCAGGGTCTTTTTCACCTTGAGATCATTTTTTCTTTTTCTATCGTCGTTTTTAGGTTGGCATTTCTGATTGCGACCTGAATGTATAAGTGAGCATTAATTAGCCTCATATGCCTCATATGCAGCCATTCTAACTAAGACCCAAGAGTCATATTTCTTTAAAAGAAAAAAGAAAAGAGCCAACATTTTATTTTGCCATCCATCACAAACACAAAAATGAACCATCTCTATTTTCTTTACTAATAGCTAAGGCCAAAGACCACAAATTAACCTCCCTCCATTAGGCACAATCAATGGAGATTTGGAGTTTCTCCCTCTAGTCTAGACTTCTGTTTGGGAACTCACTGTTAGAATGAAGCACGTTTCCTGCAAATGCCCCTGGACAAAGGGACCTGCTGACAGCCATCCATGTGACTCCGGGAAATGCCAGGCCTGGAGTTCAGGTTTTGGACCCTCGCATGGCAGGAGGCAGTGATGGATGGAGCTGCAGACTGAAGGTTTGAGCTGCAATGAATGCTGTGCCTGCTGGGGGCTGAGTTTTCTTAACAGTCCCTTTACAGTTCTCTGGAAAACCTGGTGCTGTTTCTATGATAGGCAGAACTGGAGGCTGCCAATGATATGCCTCTGTGTTGGCTGAGCACAGGCCACCACGCTGGAGCTCACTGAATGCCGGGGTCCACCTACCCTGACCAGGTCCAGGTCGCTGGGATGTTCAGAGTCAGGCTGAACCTGCCCTTTGTTCCGATGCTTTCTGCTTTGGGTACTGGGGGAGAGTCATTGTAGTCATTGATACAATGTTGTTGAGTGGTCAGATGCAAGGTTGTCTGCTCAGGGCATTGAAGAAGAAAGTAGATCCTGTCAGTGTCGCTGGGAAAAACTACAGTTGTGAAAAAATTAAAACCGTGAAGGGACACCTGATTTACTCCTTTCTGTACTCAGGACCGTAGAAATCGCCTCAGACTGAGGGAGACTGTTAGACTTTAATGCTTACTTGACCAGCCATGCCATGGGTGTCAGAGGCCCTCCTCCGATGCTGCCCTGCAGTGGCCAGGCCTGAGTCACCCAGGAGGCAGGCCTTGACTTCTGTGCCAGGCATGGTGTGTTATCACATCACCTCATTCAAATAGATTTCTAATTATGAAAATTGCCCCTTGCTGAATGCTATAGTTTGCATGTGTTCCTCAAGTTCCTAGCTGGAAACTCCATCTCTTGTAGGAAGGTGTTGGGAGGTGGGGCCCAACAGGAGGTGTTTCATGGGACCATCGCATTTATGGAGTTAAGCTTTCTTCCACATTTATGGAATTAGTTCTCTAGCCCTTTTCTTAACCCAGCACTATTTCTGAATCAATTTCTATGGTGAGAGAATACCTGGATGTTTAAATCCATCAAAAAGGAGTCAAGGATCAATACTGTTATTGCAGGAGCAGTTTGTTATAAAAAGCTGAGTCCTGTCCCCACCCCACCTCCTCTCTTTTTCTGATGTGAATCCTTCCACCATGTCATGGTGCATCAACAAGGCACTCTTCAAATCCCAGCCTGGAAATCTTAGGACTTCTCAGCCTCCAGGACCAGGAGCCAATAAATTTCTATTGATTATGAATTTCCTAGGCTGTGACATTCTGTTACAGCAGCCCCAAACAGACTAAGATCCAGAGGGAGACAGCATTATTCACATTGTATGGGTGGCTGAGAGCACAGAGGGTCAGGGAAGTCTGCCTGCCCATGGTTACGGTGGTAGAAAACAGCACAACTGGGATTTGAAGGCAGGTGTCTCTGGTTCCAAATTTCCGCAAGGAGCTGTCCCTCAGTGAGGCACGAGGAATGTTGAGGAGTGGTTCTAGATACATCCAGGATTTGGCAAGGCTCTTAATGAATGAAGGGGGAAGATAAAGCGGTTTCCCTTTTGTGGAGGCGTAGGAAAGAAAGGCAGTAAGTTCCCACATGGGCCAGTGGGGGCCAAAGAAGACTGGGGCGGGAAGATCATTCTTGAGCTGAGATTCAAGCACTGAGGAGGGTTGTTCAGGTATGTGGAGGAGGAGACAGAGGGAAAAGAATCTCAGGTAGGGGGTGGACTGTGGTAGAGGGCGTGGGGTCTGCACTCCGGGGAAACAGGTAGATCTGTGTCTTCTCGGCCACTTGCTATGCATGGCTCTGAGCAATCTCTGTGAGCCTTGTTTTCCTTATCTGCAAGATGGAAATCATCGACTCCCCTGGCAGGACTGTTTGGAGGATTTCATGGAGCAACATAGGCTCAGCAGCACACGGGGCACACCCGCTTTCTTCCTGTCGCCGCAGGCTCTGCACCACTCATTCCGTCACAGGCTCTGCAGTGCTGCTGCCCCCTTCTCCTCTCAGTTATGGCAGAGTGGCTGTGAAGTGACAAAGGGACCACTGTGCATGTAAACGGGATGCTCTTCCCTGCCCTTCTTTTCCCTTCCCAGAATTCTGACTTTCAGGCCTTTCTCCTCCTTTCCAGAATCCAGGCCTCTGTCTCTGCTCCACCAAGTTTCCCGGCCTCAGCTTTCTCTGCAGATGAGCACGATCATAGCTTCCTCCTCCAGGGCTGTTGTGAGATTCACAAAGCCACAGCTGGTGACTTTTAGTGGCCACTTATTTTAGCAGGTGAAAGCTCTTTGCTAATTGCAAATTATCAGAGAAATCTCTCAGGGTCTGTTTTGTCCCACAAGGACACCCAGGGTCGGGTGCTGAGGGTGGGAGCTTTAGGAGACGCTGCAGGTCTGAGTGAGGGAAAGAGCCTGGAAGTGGATGTGAGCATGTTAAGGATGATCGGAAAGCTGTTTTGCCATGTTCCTGGCTATCTTCCTCTGTTCCCCCTCGGGTTGGGTGGAATCAGTGATCATCATTTCGCTGGCTGGAAACATTGTTATAGTCAGATCTTGGCACCACACGAGGTAATTGAAGCCCAAGGGAACCCTCCTAAATACAAAATTCTGTCTGGAGAAAATGTTGGAGTTAATCTGTTCACAGGTGTGCCTGGGGGTCAGGGGGCTGGGTAGAGGGTAGGAAAGAAGTGAGTCCCAAGTCTCCCACATCAGCATGGAGCCGTTGACAGAGCTGGGTCCCGGTTGACTCCACAGTGGCCACATGTGTCTGCAATCTGTTTTGAGGGGCTGCCACGCCAGGAGGCTGACCCATCGTACTCTGACACCTTTCTCATGGGCCGTCTGGTGTGAGTAGCTGCTCAGCTGTGCTGAAGAAGCCTTGGGCCTGCAGTCATTCAGGTCTGTGGTCAGGAGCATGGCCCACATTTACTACCAGAATGACCTTGACCGAATCATTTAGCTTCTATAAGCCTAAGCATTCACAACTACAAAGCAAATGTAAAAATACTCACTTTTTCATATGGGATAGGTATGAAACTCAAATGAAAGGATGTGAAAATGCTCAGGAAACAGAATCTATGAACCAGTGTGTGGTACTATGATTATTATGGTCCGCTCATGGTGGGGCCCCTGGTGAGAACCAGGGCGAGAGCTGGGTGAGAGCAGCTCCCAGCAGCTGCATCAGGGCCCAGAGAGCACCCTGTCTGGGTTCAGCAGACACACCTTTCCTTGGTTGGTGATACCAGCATTAGCCTCACACCTCCTAAGATACAGGAAAATCCATTTTAGGATGGCCAGAGGTCCAAGTCACCATGGCCAAGGGGAACCTGCTGGACTGGACACAACTGCCAGTGGTCTCAAAAGGGGTCCAGGCGTATGAGTGGAAGTGGTACAAGGTTACAGATGGGGAGGCTGACTGACTTCCACAAGGTGTTTATTACCAAGGTTAGTCTATTGTTGACCAGGATATGGCTGGTCCTCTGCCTTTCAGTATCAGAAATTTTATTTTTCTTTGGAATGAGTCAAACTTGGGTGTTCCAACTTATCACAACAGGCTGATACATAAAACTAGAATGTCTACTCACTAATTTACAGTAAAAATCGAGAAGTCCAGTTGACCTGATCAACACCTGATTTCAAACTAGATAGCTATGAAAAAAGTAGATTTGTTGACATTATCAGTATTAACATGAGAAGGTTCTTCACCAAGCTTGGAAATGAGGCACAGGGAGTTGGTTGGATGGGTTAAATAATGGTATTAGGCTGATCCTGCAATCCTATTACTAGTTATCTACCCAGAAGAAAAACAACCATTTTATCATAAGGACATTTGCACTAGTTTGTTTGTTGAAGCTCAATTTACAATTACCAAGATGTGGAATCAACCCAAGTGCTCATGAATCCAGGAATGGATTAATAAACTGTGGCATATGTATACCAAGGAATACTATTCAGCCATAAAAAATGATGGAGACTTTACATCATTTGTATTAATCTGGATAGAGTTGGAGATCTTTAGTTAAGTATCACAAGAATGGAAAAGCAAATATCCAATATATCGAATACTAATATGAAACCCATAGATGAACTAATATAAGCTCACACAAGAGAAAAACTCAATTTAATTCAAGCTTGGGAAGAGGGAGGAGAAAGAGGGAGGAGGGAGAGGGATTGGTGTACTCCCTTCTAATGAGTACAATGTAAGGGTATGGCACACCTCCTGGGTGCGGGACACAACTCCAACAGGGACCCTACGTAACAAATGCAAACACTATAACCTAATCGTTTGTACCCTCATATTAATCTGAAATTCTAAAAAGTGGTATTAGGCTAAGATGAACAGTTACAGCCTTTTCTCTGGAAGATAACCTTGTCATGAGATGATGGCTGGATTAAGTTCTTGATCAAATGCTCTATTCCCAGACAGACTAGATGGGCACTGCTAACTTTTGTCTTGGGACTTTTCTTTTGTAACTTTCCATTGTAGATCTACCTGTCTTCTCATTGGCCTTTTCTTTGTTTAGCTACTGTTCACATTCCAGCCTATTAGCATGGAGTTCCACAGGCCTGGGGTTATTAAAGTTTTCAGGTCTTTCTTTGCATCTACCCTGTTTTAATTGCATAGTTCACGTCTGTGGCAATCCCATTCCTCTGTTCCAAACACTTTAGAGAGAGAGGCAGGTGAAGAATAAATAGAAATGATTCCAAGAGGTCCATCAGACTTGGAGCAAGGGCCCTGCCAGTAGCTGGGTAGCCTGGCTGGGTAGCAGGTCTTAGCCAAGTAGGTGAGCTCATATCTGGCCTGCAGTACCAGCAGAGCCGTTTGATTGTACCAGGAAGCAAGACAGAAATGTGGTCCTAAAGTCTGAGCAGCCCAAGTGGGAGATGAGAGGAGAGGTGCAGACAACAAGCTCTAGGGTCCTCCCAGCCTCCTGCCTGCCCCCAGGGCTTCACCCCTTACAGGAGAGCAACACAGGGATCTCCAGGTGCCACATGCTGTTGGGGACTGATTTGGGTTTGTTCATGGACTGGGAGAGGAAGACCCTGCATGTGGCTGGGCCTGAGGTTTGCAAATATATTGGGTAATACTCTCAGCTGGGTGACACCAAGATCAGAAGAAGATAGGAAGTTTGGAAGAAGGCAATGCTGGGGAAACAGAGGGAGAAGCAAAGTTAATCTTGTCAAGTAAAAGTTGTCTGATGTTTTTTGGAAGGTGATTTGCCAGGTCAGAGTAACATTAGGATCTCCTTGTGATCCTCTCCTCCCTGACTCCTGGCCTCATCCCTGGCAGACGGAGCAGCTTGCCTTGGGGACAAGTCTATGAGATCTTTCCTGGAAGATTCCCAGAGAGGGTGGGGGTTAGGAGCAGAGCCTTAGAGACAGACGTCGTTTGAATCGCAGCTCTGCCACCTACTGGCTGTGAGGCTCTGTGCGAGTCCGTTAGCCTCACTCCAGGCTGCCTCAGTTTCATGGTTGGTAAAATGGGAGTAATCATTTTTATTTCTACCTCCCTGATTGGTCGTGAGGATTCAATGGCAGAGCTGGCAGGACCAGGCTCTCAATCAATATCTACTGACTGATAAAGTGAGATGATGCTAGTAAGATTCTTGGCAGTGACTGACAGAGATGTCCCATAATAACAAATGATTTATATGGTGTCCTTTGGGGGACTGCAGAGCTCAGGGCCAGCCACGTGGGCCACCTGACCACCCCTCCTCCCCCATCCCAGCCATGGAGAGGAGAGAGCAACACCACCCAGTCCCTGGCCATGCGGCCCCAGCATGAGGCTTTTTCTTCTCTGCTGCACATAGAAGAATAAGAGTTGTCTTGGGCCACACATTAAATACACAGACACCAACAAAAGCTGATGGGTGGGACTGGGAGGGTCGGGGGCAGAAGGTCCGATATTCAGCACCACAAAGAAGCAAAACAGGCCTCATGTCTCCCACGGAAGGCTGTTTGGACCGGCAGGGGTTCATGGAACTGGAGGGCACTTTCAGTTTGATGGCCTGTTGACCAGGAGCACACCCCCGCCCGGGAGCCCACCCGGGTGTGGTCTCCCCCTTCCCACCCTTTCCCAAGTGCTTGTGGGGTTTTCGAGAGAACGAATGCCCCTGACTCATTTTCCCCCCACAGCCTGGCAGCTCCCAGCATCTGAATTTTCTCCCTGACAGAGGAAGCAGGAAAGGGATTGCACACACACACACTGTTCTCTGTGGTTGAAGGATAGAAGGATATATTCCGTCTGTGCTGCTCAATCTTAGGAGCTTCCATCAAATAGGAGTTTCAGGTCCCAATCAGATCTCATCTTTGTGAGTAACCAACAACTGCTGAGCCCACACAGAAGAGCTCCTTACATGAGCTGGGGGGCTGCCTCTCACCTGTGGTTATACAGGCCCTCCATGCCCTGCCTCCACAACCTGGGGTACTCAGCCTTGATCCCACATAACTGTCCCCCATTTCCAGATGGCTTTGACTTGAGGACTAGCAGGGGGAAAGACAGACGGTTGCCCTGGGATTTGCAGGAAATGTGAGATGGGGAGAAAAAGCATCTGGCCATCCTTTCCCCCTGTTGAGCTGCCCCCTGTGCACAGTTAGTCTTCTGGAGGCAATGACTGTGATCTAGAAGAAATTGGTCCCCAAAGGCCACTTGATCTAAATCATGGTCAATTGGTCCATTGGTAAATTTGGAACTCGCTGGTCTTACTTTCTCAGTGTCATAAGGTGAGGGGAATTTGGGAGATGATTCCCTGTTGGAAAATGACTTGCCTTAAGTGTTTCAGGCTATACGTTTCAGACAACCTGTATTTGATGTCAGCTGTCAAAAGGAGATGGTAGGGCCAGGTGTGGTGGCTCATCCCTGTAATCCTAGCACTATGGGAGGCTGAGGCAGGTGGATTGCCTCAGCTCAAGGGTTCGAGACCAGCCTAAGCAAGAGCAAGAGCAAGACCCTGTCTAAAAAAAATAGCTGGGCATTGTGGCAGGTGCCTGTAGTCCCAGCTGCTTGGGAGGCTGAGGCAAGAGAATCACTTGAGCCCAAGAGTTTGAGGTTGCTGTGAGCTATGATGCCAGGACACTCTACTGAAGCCAACAAAATGAGATTCTGTCTCAAAAAAAACAAAAAACAAAAAATAAAAAAACTCTGTCCTCTCAGCCAGGGCTGTCTGCATCAGAATCTCTCTCCCAGAGTTCCAGACCTGCCCTAATATCCACTCTTGTGGCCGGGTGGATATGTAGCCCCGCCCTAGAAGGCGTGGCTTATATCTCTCCACCCCTTTCCTGGCCTGCCCATTCAAATGTGGGGCTATCCACATCTAGAAAAAAAAAAAAAGACAGAAATGGCAAATGATCAGTGAGAGAGTGAGCAGTGAGCAGGGTTTTATCTGCTCCAAAACCACTTATTTTTTTTTTTTTTTTTTTTTTTTTTTTTTTCTTTCAGTTGTTGGCTGAGGCTGGGTTTGAACCCACTACCTCTGGTATATGGGACAGCGCCCTACTCCTTTGAGCCACAGGCGCCACCCACATCCACTTCTGATAGAGTTCAGAGTGTGAGTGAAAAATAATTTTGAAAAATCACCCAGAAAGTGAACTCTTCATCAAGTCATATGCCTGATTAAAAAATTAACCATTTTTTCTTTAAAATATTGCTAAACAAAAGGGAAATCATACCAAAGGAATTTTTGTTTTTTTTAATCATCTTTATTATTTTAATAGTAGATTCATAAATGCATTCTTATCAGAAAAGTTCAAATAATACAGATAAAGATAGAGTCACCTTGACTACCACTTCTGATCCCTGGTTTTATTCTTAGAGGAAAAATTTAAAATTTTTAAAAACTAATGTACACAGCTATGATTTAACAATAAAAAAATAAAATAAAAATTTTAAATTGTTAAAAATTTTGCTTGTATCCTTCCAGCTCTTGTGCGTTCACATCACACACACACACACTTTCATCATCTTCTGAAAATTTTGTTCCATATAAATAAATATGCACCTACAACATCATTTTAATGTCTGATTAATATTGCATTTCATGTGCACACCACAAAGATTTAACCAATTCCCTATTGTGAGGCATATAGATTTGCTACGGTCTGAATGTTTGCATTCTCCCAAAATACATACATTGAAATCCTAATCCCCAAAGTAATGTGGTATTAGGAAATTAGGCCCTGAAGGTGGAGCCCTCACAAATGCCTTATAAAATTGGCGTCCCTTCTACCCTGTGAGGACATAGCAAGAAGGGGTCATCTACGAATCAGAAAGTGGCCTTCACTAGACAGTGAATCTGCTAGCACTTTGCTCTGGGACTTACCAGCCTCCAGAATGGTGAAAAAGAAATTTTATGATTTAAAAGCTACCTGGTTATGGTGTTTTGGTATAGCAGCCTGAAGAAACTAAGGTAGGATTGTCCATGGTATTTTTGCTGCAGTGAACTCTCTCAGCTATAACTCTCCGAATTTATAATGATGCTATTATTTTAAGGGCAATATTCACAGAAATGGAATTTCTAGATGAACAGATACTTACACATTAGAACATTTGATAATATATTCCTTATTTATATTATACTTCCACCACCTCTGTATGCTTTCCTGGTTGCTAAGTCTGTATTGATTTTGATTTTTTTTTTTTTTTTTTTTTTTTTTTTTGAGACAGAGTCTCATTTTGTTACCCTTGGTAGAGTACACTGGCATCATAGCTCATAGCAACCTCAAACTCTTGGGTTCAAGTGATCCTCTTGACATAGCTTCCTGAGTAGCTGGGACTACAGGTGCCTACCACAATGCCCAGCTCTTTTTAGAGATGGGGTCTTGCTCTTGCTCAGGCTGGTCTTGAACCTGTGAGCCCAGGCAATCCACCTGCCCTGGCTTCCCAGAGTGTTAGGATTATAGGCATGAGCCACCATGCTGGGCCCCAGTCTGTACTGATATTCAGATTCTTTTAACCAACAGAGACGGTTTCTTATTACTGTCAGATAAGGGATTTCTTTGATCACTAAGTTAGTTGCATATTTTTGTGTTTATTGGCAATTAGTGTTCTTCTTTACTTATTACTGATATTGATCCTTTAGATTTGAAAGAACTTTAACTATTTGTTGCAAGTATTCTTTACTACTGTCATTTGCACTAAAATGTTTCATAAAATAAAAACTATGTATCATTACAAGAAAAATAAGACAAATGTAAACTGTAGACAGTGAAAATCCCCAATATTGGGGGGAAGAAAGAAAGAAAATCCCCTGTAAAGAAGGATGAGTGGTAATGTTCTTTCACTTCCCTTCCCCATTTTTCCCCTTTACTGTTGAGGTCATAATCATTTTAGCGTAACATATCGAAGTTATTTTTTGACAGATGGTCAATTTTAGCAGATCCAGAATGAAGACAAGAGCAACTCTGAGGCACCACAATTGGGCAGAGGTGAGAGTGGAAGGGTCAAGGGGAGGTTGTGTGGAGTTTAGAGATCTGGGGTCTCAGGGAAGAGGGACTGCCCAGCATCCATTGAGATCAGCTTTATGTGCATGGAAGGAAAACACAAAGACGTGTTCCACACTATCCTCTGATGTCAGGTGTGCTATGCTACACTGACAGCCACTTTCTTTCTAACGGCCTGTGCCCTTGTACTCTTCCAAACATGACAATTACAATCCCAATCCCACTTCCTAGAGAAAATGCTGCTAATGGCTGTGGGAGGCTGAATGATAGCCCCCAAAGATGTCCACATTCTAATCTCTGTAAATACAGTACCTTACATGGTAAAAAGGCACCTTGTGGATGTGTTTAACCTGAAGATCTTAATGACAGGGAGGTTGTTTCACATTATTCAGGTGGGCCCAATATAATGGTAAAGGTCCTTGTAAGACCTCCTAAGGCAGGAGGGTCCCAGTCAGCAGGACACGTGACCAAGCAGGCAACAGGCTGGAAGGATGAAAGGACGGGATGAGGAAGCCAAGGACCTCAGGCAGCCTCTGCACCCTGAAAAAAACAGAGAAGTGGACTGTCTCCTAGAGCCTCTAGAAGGAGCTACCCCTGCAGACAGCCTGACTTAATTCCAGGAAGACTGATTTTGGACTTCTTTTTTTTTTTTTTTTTGGCCAGGGCTGGGTTTGAACCAGCCACCTCCAGCATATGGGGCTGGCGCCCTTCCCCTTTGAGCCACAGGCACCACCCTGATTTTGGACTTCTGACCTCCAAAACTGAAAGAAAGTAAATGTGTGTAGTTGTTTAAGTTTGTGGTAATTTATCACAGCAGTAACAGAAAATTAATATAATGTTTGGTATCTACTCAGCCAGGTTTTATTTTTTCTTTCTATATATCTAACTAAATATGAGTATGTATTTACGTGTGTGTCTCTATGTTTATCTTAGACACCTTTCCATGTCTGTGGATATAAATTTACCTAACTATAGAAAATAAATAGTGTGGATTCCCATTATCTAATCAGAACATAACTTATTCAGCTAGTTATCTCCAGAATGATTTTTAGGTTGTTTTCACATTTCTGTACCACCATAAACTGTACACATATCACATGAGTATGCTATTTTGTGTGTATTTCTGTAGAATAATTTATTAATTATTCTGGGTCACATTTTAAATTGTCATCAAAAACATCAAGATCCAAAAATCGGTTTCAGATTATTTGCCTTTTGATTTTGGTTTAGGTACTTTTCATACACAAATGTTTTAAATGTTTGTGATATCAGGCTGTCACTCTTCTGCTGCAACTTTCCACCTCCATTGCCCCACTTAGAGCTTTGTTAGCAAGAACTACTCCCCTAGAAGGTTTTCCTCTAGGTTCAAGCTGGCTGCTGAGGGATATTTTTTAGTTAGTTTGTTTTGGCTGGGGCTGGGTTTGAACCAGCCACCTCCAGTGTATGGGGCTGGCACCCTGCTCCTGTGAGCCACAGGTGCCGCCCAAGGATGTTGAGGGATATTTAAGGGTTTTCCAGGAAGATAAATGGATAGTATTAGACTAGAATGAAACTGGAAACAACTTGGTTAAAATATTCACTGACTTGGCACACTGTATTATAAGACTGATAAGCTCACCAGTTCCTGGACCCACTGCTGCTCTGAGGAAACCACAGGGCTCTTTTCTCTGTGAATGGCATGAAGTGCCTCATATCTCCCCGCCAACCCCCACTGCCCTCTCCACCCTGTGCTCCAGCCAAACTGACCTACTTGCAGTCTCCAGAGCACCTATATATTCTTTCTTGCCTCTGGTCTTCATGTACGTCCCTAACTCTGGTTTGAGCATCATTTTTTTCTTTCTGGTTGTCAATTAGTAGTGGCCTCAGATGAGATGCCACTTTCTCCAAGTAGCCTCCAGGATAAGCTCCTTTTCTCTTACCCTCAACACGCTAGCACAGGTAGTCTGGGTTACAAGCTCCCTTCTGCGTACTGCAAAAACACCCTTCAGCTCCCCGACTCTCGGAGCTCGTCTGTGGGACTTGTTTCCCACTAGCAGTGATGCCTTCACTGCATGTTTTGTTCACTTTCATATCTCTTCTGACTTACGTAGCACACAAATACCAAATGCCTCTAAAGATTTGATGAATAAATGAATACAAAAAGTGAATAAGTCAAGACGGATAGAATTGGCATTTATAATTTTTCATATGAATTGGCATATCTGAGTGAATCCATTTTCAATAGATAACACAAAAATAAACTTAGGGTCTCACCTTGTAAAAAGTATAAAATCTGATCACTTCTTGGCCTTTTGGCTAAGATCAAGTGTAAAAAATATCAAATCTGAATAAAATTTTGATTTGTAAAGAACTACTATAATGACTCAGGAAAAGCTTGCATTATTACGTACCTCTATTTGTTAGACTCATTTCATCATAAATATAGACTTGGAAACTTCTGTTTTCAGCCCAGATGAGCAGAACCATATTTACTCTTCTGCCTGAAATAGTCCCCACTCCATTGGAAAAGAAATCCAAAATATTTGAAAATCATTTTCAAGATGCAGGAAATTGGGCAATGATCAACAGTGATCTCCAAAATGCAGAAAAAAATGAGGTGAGCCCTATGATTGCCCCAAATAATAATAATAATAACAACAATAATAATTATTATTATATTTGTGATGGAGTTTCACTTTGTTGCTCTTGTAGAGTGCTATGATGTCATAGCTCACAGTAACCTCAAACTCTTGGGCTCAAGTGATCTTGCCTCAGCCGCAAGAGTAGCTGGGACTACAGGAGCCCGCCAGAAGGCCCAGCTAATCTTTCCATTTTTAGTAGAGATGGGGTCTCACTTTTGCTCAGGCTGGTCTGGAACTCCTGAGGTCAGGTGATCCACCTGCTTCAGCCACCTGAAGTGCTGGGATACAGGTGTGAGCCAACATTCCTGTCCCTTTATTGCCCCAAATTACTATGAGAGTAATGAGGCTATGGCACAGGGAAGGGGAATGCAGATGAGGCTGTAGGGACTTCCTGAGTTGAGGAGACAGCTGAAAGTCTGGGGAGAGCATGGTTGCTGGAGTTTACAGAACATTTTACTAGAAAGGAGAAAATTGCATAGAGAAAGAAATCAGAAATCTGCAGGGTATCCCCTTGGAGTATCCAGCAGACTATTGATCAGCATATGCATGTACAAAAATCACATGAGGTTTGGAAAAGAACTATTCAAAGGATGATGGGCAGCGCCTGTGGCTCAGTTGGTAAGGCACCGGCCCCATATACCGAGGGTGGCGGGTTCAAACCCGACCCCAGCCAAACTGCAACAAAAAAATAGCTGGGTGTTGTGGCGGGTGCCTGTAGTTCCAGCCACGTGGAAGGCTGAGGCAACAGAATCACTTAAGCCCAGGAGTTGGAGGTTGCTGTGAGCTGTGTGATGCCACGGCACTCTACGGTAGGTGATAAAGTGAAACTCTGTCTCTGCAAAAAAAAAAAGAACTATTCAAAGGATGAGAGGGAACTGTGTCTGGTTCCTACATCAGGCTGGGGATAATACTTGTTCTCACCAGGCAAGATGGAAACCTCATAATTCTTAGGGCACTGGATGGAGTACACTTTAGGCTTTTCCCAGTGAGTGGGGAACAACTACCTCTAAACTAAACATGACTCGGGGCTTGCTTAATAAATCTTAAAAGCAAGACTCAAAACCATTTCCAAGTAGCTTAACTGCATCCCAGAGCAATGTTCAGGAACATTTATAAGAATATAAACATATTCAGCATGCAAATAAAAACAAAAAATTTCCAGTGTCTGGCAACCAAGGATTACCAGACATGCAGAGAA
Source organism: Loris lydekkerianus (assembly GCA_963574355.1). NCBI lineage: Eukaryota > Metazoa > Chordata > Mammalia > Primates > Lorisidae > Loris > Loris lydekkerianus. The sequence goes on along the minus strand of CAUYPK010077922.1, from coordinate 16,042 downwards.
GCAGAACACAGGGGAGCTGCCACTCTCGGCCTTGCTCCGTGTGTTTTCAAACTTTGTTATTAGATGTGCGTATTCTCAGGTTTATAACCTCCTGATGAATCAACTCCTGTATTACTACATAATTACCCTCTTTATCCTACTTCTGAAATATTCTTTGTTCTGAATATATTTTGCCTAATATTAATGTAGCAACTCCGGATTTCTTTTATTTGGTATTAGTATGGTATATCTTTTTTCTCTCTTTTTACTTTTAATCTAGTTTTTTAATATCTAAAATGGACTTCTTTTGGTAATATATATGCAGGTTTTACTTTTAATCCAAAGGCCCTACTTCCAAATGGGTCTTGCTTTTTAAAATCTAATCTAATAATTCCTGTCTTTTATTTGGGGTGTCAGGATATTTACACTTCATGTGTATTGATATGGTTGGGTTTGAACCTACCATTTTGTTATTTGTTTTCCATTTCCTCTATGTATTCTTTGTTCATTTTTGCCTTTTTTCTGCTTCTTGTAAATTAATTGAATACTTTCGATGATTTCATTTTGTCTCTTCCTGATTTATAAGTCAATTGTGCTATTTTAGTGGTTTGCTTTAGTAATAACAATACACAAGTTTAACATAGCACTCAAACAACCTACTTTTAAACTATATTAAACCATTGCACATGAAATATAAGAACCTTACAATAGGCTCAGTGCCTTTAGCACAGTGGTTATGGCACCAGCCACATACACCCAGGCTGGTGGGATCGAACCCAGCCTGGGTCTGGTAAACAGCCATGGCAAGTGCAACAAAAAAAAATAGCCGAGCATTGTGGCAGCTACTTGGGAACCTGAGGCAAGAGAATTGCTTAAGCCCAGGAGTTTAAGGTTGCTGTGAGCTGTGACGCCACAGCACTCAACCGAGGATGACAAAATGAGACTCTGTCTCAAAACAAACAAAATAATAAATAATATACTTCCATTTTTTTCTTTCTACATGTGTTATAAATCCCATAATGTGTTGTTATTTCTGTTTAAAACAATAAAATATCTTTTAAAGAGATGTAAATAAGAAGAAAAATAGGCCAGGCATGGTGGCTCATGCCTATAATCCTAGCACTCTGAGAGGTCGAGGCAGGTGAATTGTCTGAGCTCCTGAGTTGGAGAAGAGCCTGAGCAAGAGCAAGATTCCATCTCTAAACATAGCCGGGCGTTGTGGCAGGCAACTGTAGTCCCAGCTACTTGGTAGGCTGGGACAGGTGAATGATTTGAGCCTAAGAGTTTGAGGTTGCTGTGAGCTTTGATGCCAGGGTACTCTACTGAGGACAACAAAAGCGAGAGTCTGTCTCAAAAAAAAAAAGAAAATACATGTAACAAAAACTGATAGAACTACAAAGCGAAATAGAAAAATCCACAGTACTAATTAGAAATTTTATTACTTTTTTTTTTTTTTTGAGGCAGAGTCTTGTTCCATCATCCTGAGTAGAGTGCTGCAGTATAAGTCTACCTCATAGCAACCTCAAACTCCTGAGCTCAAGCCATTCTTCTGTGTCAGTCTCCCAAGTAGCTGGCCTACAAGTGCCCACCACAATGCCTGGCTAATTTTCCTATTTTTAATAGAGATAGGGGTCTACTATCAGGTGAATCTCAAACTCCTAAGCTCAAGAGCTAAAGCAATCCTCCCACCTTATCCTCCCAGAGCACTAGGATTACAGGCCTATTACTTCTTTTTAATAATTGATAGAAAAAGTAGGCAGAAAATTAGCAGAAATATAGAAGACTCAGCACCAGTAGCTCAGTGGTTAAGGCGCCGGCCACATGCACCAGGGCTGGTGGGTTTGAACCCAGCCCGAGCCTGCTAAACAAATAAACAAACAAACAAACAAATGAAATAGCTGGGCGTTGTGGTGGGTGCCTGTAGTCTCAGCTACAAGGGAGGCTGAGGCAAGAGTTTGAGGTTGCTGTGAGCTATGATGCCATAGCACTCTATCAAGGGCAACATAGTGAGACTCTGTCTCCAAAAAAAAAAGAAATATAGAAGACTTGAATAGCACTATAAATCAACTGGACCTAATTGACAGTTATAGACTACTCCACCAAACAGCAGCAGAATAAACATTCTTTTAAAGCATATACAGAATACTGACCAAGATAGATCATATTCTGAGACATTAAACAAGTCTGAATAAATTTAATGGATTCCAAGTCAAACAAAATATGTTCCCTGATCAAAGTGGAATTTCCCAAGTAGAAATTAATATTATGAAGCTATCTGGAGAATTTCCAAATATTGGGAAACTTAGAAACATACTTCTGAACAACATGGTCAAATAAACTAGGATCCATTTTAAAGCTGAATAAAAATGAAAATGTACCATATAAAGAATTTGTTAGATTCTGCTGAAGCAGAACTTAAGGAGAAATATGTAGCATAAAACACTTGTATAGAGGAAAGATCTCAAATCAATGACTTCAGCTGTCATCTTAAGAATTTAAAAAAAAGACGAACAAATTAAATCTAAAGTAAGCAGAATAAAGGAAATAACAAAGATAAAGATGGAAAGCAGTGAAATAGAAAATGCAAAAACAATAGAGAAAATGAATGATACCAGAAGGTTGTTTCTGACATCAATAAAATTGATACGAGAAAAAGAGAAGACACAAATTACAATTACAGATATTACAATTTGCAAATAAACATTGTATTTTATTTGATTGTAACAAGATAAATAATAAAATTTAAAAATAAAATAAAAATGTATTCTAATTTACAATAAATTGTTAGAAACAAGATAGATGGTATCAGTACAGGCAGGTTCTACAAAAATTAAAAAGATAATAAGAGAATTCTATGAAAAACTTCATGCCTATAAATTTGGCAAGTTAGATGTTGTCGATTTCCTGGAAAGATACAAACTGTCAAAGCTCATGCAACCTAAATATACCTGTATCTACTAAAGCCTTGTATTTAAAAATTTCCCTCAAAGAAAATTCCAGGCCCAGATGGCTTCATGGCAAATTCTATAAAGTATTAAGGAAAAAATATTAGCAATTCTGTACAAACCCTTCCAAAAAATTGAAGAGGAAGAAATTCTTCCCAACACATGAAGCCAAATTACAGTGATACTAAGATCAGACAAAGACATTATAAAAAAAAGAAGACAAGGTGAACATACATGCAAAAAATCTTTAGATACTTTTTGACATATCAAATTTAACCACTTATCAAAAATTACACATTGTAACCTCATGTGGTTTAGCCAGGAATGAAAGGTTGCTTTAAGACATGATAATCAATTAACTACCTTACTGAACAAATTTTCTTAATTAACAAATTTAAGGAAAACCACATGAGCCCCTCGATGGATGCAAAAGAAGCATGTGACAAAACTCAACTTCCCCTTTCAATAATTGAAAAACCTCAGCACAGCAGCAATATCAGGGAGCTTCCACAACCTACGAAGGGCATCTACATAAATTTTATAGGCATTGTCATACTTTGTGATGAAAGACTGCTTTCCCTCTGAGATCGGGAACAAAACAGGTGTGTCTACTCTCATCACTTACATTGAACATTTCACTGGAAGTTCAGTGCAATCGGGCAGATAAAAGAAACAGGCATCCATCTTAGAAAGGAAAAATTAAAATTATCTTTTCATAATGATATAGTTGTCTATGTAGAAAATCTGATGAAATCTATGAACTACTAGATATAAATGAATTTATAAGCTTGCAGCACATAAGACCAATATAAAACAATTATATTTTATACAGTAGTCATGAATAATTAAAAACCAAAATTTTAAAAATTATCCTTTACAATGGGATAAGCATATATGAAATACTAAGACTGAAAACTAAATAAATGGAGAGATATACCTTGTTATGATCAGAAAACTCAACATTGTTAAAATGTAAATTTTCTCTGAATTAATCTATAGATTGAATCTAATCCCATTTAAAATTCCACTGCAATGGCTCATGCCTATAATCCCAGCACTCTGGAAGGCCATGGCTGGTGGATTGCTTAAGCTCAGGAGTTTGAGACCAGCCTGAGCAAGAGCGAAGACTCTGTCTCTAAAAATAGTGGGGCATGGTGTCAGGTGCCTATAGTCCTAGCTACTCGGGAGGCTCAGGCAAGAGGATCGCTTGAACCCAAGAGTTTGAGGTTGCTGCGAGCACTTTACTGAATGTGACTGAGTGAGACTCTGTCTCAAAAAAAAAAATTCCAGCAGGCTTTCTTTGTACAAATTGACAACATGATTCTAAAATTTGTGTAGAAATGTAAAAGACCTAATATAGACAAAATAACTTTGAAAAGATGAACAATTTTGGTAGGCTACCACTGCCTGACTTCAAGACTTATAAAGGTACAATCATCAACACGCTGTCATAATGACATCATGATAGAGAAACAGATGGACAAACCAGTACAGGGAGTCCGAATCAGTCGTGTCTGCATGAACAACCGCGTTTTGACAAAGCTCCAGAAGAAATTCAATGGAAAAAGGGTAGGCTCTTCAATTAAGGGTGTAGCAATTTAGATATTCATATGTAAGATGTGAATTTCAATCCATACCTTGCACAGTGCACTAACATTCACATAAGAGGGACATTAAAAAATTAAAAATTTTTAAATTTCTTGGATAAATGGGGGAAAAATTGGTAGCTATAGATTAGGCAAAAATTTCTTAGATGTAACACTAAAAACATAATCCATTAAAAAAATAAATTGAACTTTACAAAAATAAAAAACTACTGCTCTTTTGAAAGACTCTGTTAAGAGACTGAAAAGACAAGCCTCTTAGAGAAAATATTTGCAAAGTATTTACAGATACAGAATTTTATCAGATAAAGTACCCTCAATCTTGATAATAAGAAAACAACTTAATTTTTAAAACAAACAATACAAAGAGGCACTTTACCAAAGACAAACACATGGCCCATGAAAACCTACTCAGTTTCTTAATCATTAGGGAAACACAACATAAAACCACAATTAGATACCACTACACACCTACTAGAAGTATTAAAATTAAGAACGAAGACCATATTAAGTGCTAGAGAAGACGTAGAGCGTCTAGAACTCTCACACACTGCTGATAGAAATGTAAAATGGTACAATTGCTTTGAAAACAGCTTGGCAGTTTCTTAAAAGCCTAGTTAAGTGTACTCTCTAACCTTTAGCTTTCTAAGAACCTTTCACTTCTAAGTATTTTCCAAAGCATAGGCTCCTACAAAGACTCAGGCATGAATCTTCACAATGGCTTTGCTTTAATAGTCTCAAAGTACAGACAACCCAAATGTCCCTCAACAAGTAAATGGATAAATGATGCGGTATATGCCATACTATTCAATAATGAAAAGGAACAAACCTCTGAGGCCAGGCGTGGTGGCTCACACCTGTAATCCAAGCACTCTGAGAAACCCAGGCGGGAGGATCCCTTGAGCTCAGGAGTTACCAAGACCAGCCTGAGCAAGAGCGAGACCTTGTCTCTATTAAAAATAGAAAAAATTAGCCGGGTGTGTGGTGGGCACCTATAATTTCAGCCACTCAAGAGGCTGAGGCAGGGATTTGAGGTTCCTGTGAGGTAGGCAATGCCGCTACACTCCTAGCCTGGACAACAGAGTGAGATTCTATTTTGAAAAAAAGAAAGAAAGAAACAGAAAAAGAAACAGGGTCTGTCTCACTATATCACAAGCTCCTCTTAACTCCCATAGAAATGGGGTGTAATTTTTAAAATAGAGAGGATGATCTCAGGGTCTGGATCCATGCTACACATGGAAAGATATCTCAAAAGCATTCCCTCAGGGAACTATTATCTTTTCCTCAAAACTTTTAGTCTCTATCCCTGAAATAGTTTATGGTGTTATTTTTCTTCTTTTGTCTTCATGAACCCATTGTATCCTATATTGCTGGTATAGTTCAAAGTCCAGAATTAGACTCAAGAAACTAGAAAATAGCTGGTGTCCTATTTAGAGAAGAATTGATAGACCAAAATCCAAGTTTGTAAAATATATAATACAATATATATTAGGTAGGGTTATGAGTGCCTCAAAAGATGCTGAACTTACAAAAGGAATCATCTCTGAATTATGACCAAAAAAAAGTCAACACTTTGGTACACTTAGCATATAATTCAATTTGCAAAATCACTTCAGGATTTTAAAAGTGAGGTTCAGGTAAAGTGGCATGTATTTGCATAAAGATTTACCATGACTGTGGGTCATAGTGAACCAGCATGGCAGCCTCACCCTTACTTCAGCGTCTTATAATACATAACCCTAAAAATTGCCATGTTATTGTAACTTTGAGCAGTATCCTTTTAGTTAAAGAAAGAGCAAAAGAAACCAAAGATGAATAGTTTTTTCTCAAGTTGGTTTTTTCCAGGCCAGGGTTTATTATTTGCAAGAAAATCCCTTAATGGTGGCCAAGAGTTGTCAAAGGCAACTGTCAGGCTGCTGGTATCCACAAAGGAATGATTCCCTGAGGAAAGCCAGAGCAGGAGGAGTTCCTTCAGGACCCTCTCTGGTTGGAGTCTGGGGGATGGGCAGAGGAGAATCCGGCTTGGATTACCAACCTTCATCTGTCCAGCATCTTAAAATGACAGAAAATGCTTCTGCATACTACTGGGTCAGATTTGCTAGCCCAGACACCTATAACTTGTCCCACTATCTATAAATTTGGCAGCACATGATGGGAAGACTGCCAGCCAGGGTGATTATGGAACAGGGCAAACTTATTGGCCTGGGCTGGTGGAAGGGCTCAAGCCTCTGGTCTTCAAACCTCCACCCTGTGGTGTAACCATTCAGAGAGCCCTTGAGACCTGCCTGCTTCGCGATCTGCTCACCAGCCAGGCTGCTTCCTCTGACTTCATCGCTTAGTGCGACAGTTCATTTTAGGTATCAACTGGACTGGGCTTAGAAATTCCCAAGTAGCTGGGATGTGTCTGTGAGGGTGTTTCCCAGAAGAGATTAGCATTAGAATCAGTAGAGTGAGTAAAGATCCACCCTTGCAATGTAGGTGGGCACCATCTAATCCATTGAAGGCCCCAGATAGAACAAAAAGATGGAGGAAGGGTGAATTTGCTATTTTCTTAGAACTGGGACATCCACTTTCTATTGCCTTCAGACACAGCATTCTTGGTTCTCAGACTTTTGGACTCCAGGACTTACACTGGAGAGGGTTTCCCCCAATTCTGGGAATGTTTGGCCTTGGACTGAATTATACCACTGGCTGTTCTGGGTCTCCAGGTTGTAGACGGCAGAGGGTTGGACTTCTTGGTCTCCAAAATGACCTGAGCCAATTCCATAATAAATCTTTTCTTAAATTTAGCTGTACAAATCCTATGGTTCTGTGCTTTCAGATGTGAGAGATGATAGCATCATCCCTCACAATGCAGCTGTTTGTAATTTGCCAGCACAGTGCAGGAAAGTGTCAGGGAGGTCACTTCTAAACAGGGCTGCGTCTTTCACAGACCTTAGGCACTTTGGCCTTTGTGAGTCTCTTCTTCTATAAACTATGTTTTATGATGGTGTTGGTATAAAGATGAATGTATGAATATATATGAAAATAGTTTCTTTGACCTAAAAGTTTGGTTTTTTCTTTCAAAGTAATTAAAATACTTTGGGGAGCCCTTAAGAATACCATGGGCTCTAGGCACTGTGCCTACTGTGCGTAGTGGAGACATAGTGCTTATCAGTTAGTAAATGTTCAGTAAATGGAATGATAGCCATGATGAAGTGGTCTAAATGTATGCTGCTCTTCTGTCTGGGACTCCTGCCATTCCCTAGTGACCAGAGCTCAGAGTTCTGGAAGTGGAAGGAAATCTACACTTCAGACAGTTAAGGTGGTATAGCAAAATCTAGGAGGAGGTGGAAGGCAGGGACCAGGAAGATTATTACAAAAATCAGCTAAATGCCCCCCAAGAAGTGATCTACATGCAGCCAAATTGGTTATTGGGGGGACTTTCTATTTAGGCAAGGATGGAATGAGGCAAGATGGACATAGGAACTCTTCAGTCTGGCTCTAGATTTGCAAGGATCAGTTCAGAGAACTTGTTTGTCCCCCACCAACGTGCCTTACCCAAAGCAGGGTCCAGCGTAGTATTAGGCAAGTGACCATGAAAATAATAACGCATGACAGGGCATGGTGGCTCTCGTCTGTAATCCCAGCACTCTGGGAGGCTGAGGCAGGTGGAGCACTTGATCTCAGGAGTTCAAGACTAGCCAGAGCAAGAGTGAGATCTCATTTCTACTAAAAAAAAAAAAAAAAAAAGAAAAACTGAGGCAAGAGGATCGCTTGAGCCCAAGAGTTTGAGGTTGCTGTGAGCTATGAGGCTATAGCACTCTACCAAAGGCAACAAAGTGAGACTCTGTCTCAACAAAAAAAAAAAAAAAAGAAGAAGAAGAAGAAGAAAGAAAGAAAGAAAAAAGAAAAAGAGAAAGAAAATAATAATGTAGGTCCAATAGTTTTAACTCAACCAATGAACTTATTATAAATGGTAAAAAGATTTGGCCTTTCATATTATAGGTTTCAAGTTGCTTATGTGGTAAACCAAACCAAACCAAATCAAACAAAACTCTTCTTCCCAAGCTTGAAACACATGCAAACAGAGATTCAGTAGGGTGCATAAAACCCTCTTTTGAAATGCAAATAGCTAAGGGAAGTTTATTGGACTATCAATCATTCACACCTTAGAGTGAATTAGTTGAGTGGGCCTGATTTCTCCACAGAAGATTCTCTCTATAAATCCCACAGGGATTTACATTGCTGTCTAATAGGAATTTGGGTGAGGTAAGGAAAAAGATAGGAGAGTATACCGGTAATTTGGATCCCAAGTACTTAATAGAAGGACAAGTTTGGAGTTTTGCTGTGTCTGAGGACCTTCCAGTGGCCAGAAGGTACCAAGAGGACATGGGGACCCTGAAGGGAAGGGTGGCATGGGGTGGAGGGTGGAATACAATGAGAAAAGAGCATAGAGAAAGAAGGGGGAGCTCTCTAACCTGAAATTTAAGCAAAATGGTGAAATCAGGGTCTTTAAGTGTTTTATGAAAGAATAAATGGATTTCTCCTTCCATACAACATGCAGATCAACCCCTGCTCTGAAAATTCTTGACACATGGCCTAGCAAATATCAGAAAGCAACCTTTTTCTCATCTTACCATCAGATTACATTTTAAAAAATTAGTCTGAAAATATTAACACATCTTGATTGCTTGGTAGAATTTGAACAGGGTCTGCCTGAAAGATCAGTACTTTCCTGCTAACCCTCCTAAAGAAACACGTTTTGGAGGGGTCACTTATCTGATTACAATGTATTCCTTTTATGTGATTTTAAATTTTGATATAAAAAATGCATCCACATGTCTCTTATTCAACTCTAAAGGATAAGTGGGCACCCTGGCCTAGAGAACTGAGAATGTTAAGAAACTCCCTGGGGAACTAACATGATTTCAGCCCAGAAACCATGTTCTTCCCAAAAATCGTCAAGATAAATTGTTCTAAATGAGTACTTACTTCCACTTTACAAAGGTAGTCAGAGTCAGTACCTAACCAGCTAGTATTGATGATGAAAGCACCACTTAAGTCGGAAGAATGTCATCTTTTGTATTATTATTTCGTTCTCTCTGTTGCTTGCTTGGCCTCTAACACGTAAGAGACATTTCTAAGCTTCCTGATGGTATAGTACCTAAACCTGGTGATGAACTTGAAGTAGTCCAAAGTCTTCTCTAGTCTCAATATTTATGCTTTAGTGTTCTCTCTTTTTTACTGTTGTTATGCCATATTTCTGCTACCCTGCCCTGGGATGGCTAGGCAAATTAAGTATAGCCACAAATATACTATGCCTCCTTTCTGAGTTTCTTTCCTTTAGAATCTAAACCAACCATCTCAGTCAACCAGGCTGACTGTGAGGTGGCCACCCTCTAGGGCAGAGGTTCTCAACCATTGGGGGTGGAACAACCCTTTCACAGGGGTCGCATAAACACATCCCGCATATCAGATATTTGCTTTACGATTCATAACAGTAGCAAAATTACAGTTATGAAGTAGCAACGAAAACAATTTTATGGTTGGGGTGACCACAACATGAGGAACTGTATTGAAGGATCATGGCATTAGGAAAGTTGAGAACCACTTCTCTAGAGTCTAAGAACCTATCTTGTTAGTAACTTAGGGACTTCCTGTAAGCTCTACATCCTTTAAGCAGCAACCTGAATAGCATTATAACAAAACATTCTCACTGAGATGGACCACATCGTTATGTCTCAAAGCTGCAGATGCTGGCATGGATGTGGAGAGAGGGGAACACTTTTACACTTCTGGTGGGACTGCAAACTAATATAGCCTTTTTGGAAGGAAGTATAGAGAATCCTCAAAGAACTCGAACTAGACCTCCCATTTGATCCTGGAATCCCATTACTGGGCATTTACCTAGAAGAAAAAAAATCCTTTTATAAGGACATTTGCACTAGATTGTTTATCACAGTTCAATTTACAATGGCCAAACTGTGGAAACAACTTAAATGCCCACCAAGCCAGGAATGGATCAACCAGCTGTGGTATATGTACACCATGAAATACTATTCATTTAAAAAGATGGAGACTTTACATCTTTTGTATGAACCTGGATGGAGGCAGAACACATTCTTCTTGGTAAAGCATCACAAGAATGGAGAAGCAGGAATCCAGTGTACTCACTTCTAATATGAAGACAACAGATGAGCTAATGGGGGGAGGGCGGAGGAGGGCGGGGGTGGAGGTCGTGGTGTATGACGCACCTCTTGGGAGCAGGACACAGTTATAAGAGGGAATTTACCTAACAGATGCAATCAGTGTAATCTAATTCTTTGTACCCTCAATGAATCCCCAAAAACAACCCATTTCTTACCCTTTCCATGAGATAGCATGTTAGGGATATAAAGACACAGTTATGCTTGGAATGTTTTTATTTGGCCTTAAAACACTTTCCTTCCAGATATAAGAATAGTAATATATATGATTTTGACCCATTTTAAATTTACTTTGCTTAGTTTGGCAGCAGAGCTGGGAGGGTGGGGGTTTTGAAGGCAGAAAGAGTTGGGTTCAAATCCCAGCTGGGAGTTTGAAAATTCCTTAGAAAGGCCCAGAAAAATTCCTTACTAGCTAGTGCTACTGTGTATGGTTCCTGTCTGTCTAGCTTTTTTGCTTGTAACAGAGAAGCAGCAACCATCATGCCCAGTTTCCAGGATTGCTGTGAAGATAAATCACACCATGCACCTTTGGAGGCACTCGAGAATATTGATGTTGTCGGGTAAAAGCTTCTTAAAACTTACAAAGATCTGAAAGGAATAATAAGCCTTGAAAGAAGTTTTGAAACAAAACAAAAACCCTTTTCATCAGGCACAAAAGAAACAAATTCAAGAAGCTTTAAGTTGGCTCAGAACACATACACAGGCAATCCCCGAGTTACAAACATCTGACTTATGTACAAATTACACTTACAAATGGGAGCTATCATATGTAATAGATAAATGTACCTGTTCCAACTTACATACAATTTCAACTTAAGAACAAACCTACAGAAACTGTCTTTTTGGTAACTTAGGGACTTCCTGTATATATAGTCCCATGTGAGTAAAAATCTTCATAAAAAAAAAATCATAATCTTTCCTTTATCCTGGACTTGACCTCTATACCAGTCCTTCTCAAACTTTAATATGCATACGAGCCACTTAGGAATAGTCTTAAAACACAGGTTAAAATTTAGTAAGACTGCAGTGGAACCTGCTTTTCTAATAAGCTGCTAGAGCTGCTGAGGCTGTTGACCAGTGGACCACGCTGTGAAGAGCAAGGGAGACCAGGGGCCAGCGGCTGCTGGGTCTGATGATGATATTCGGTACTTGTTTAGTACCCAGGACAGTTGTGAAGGATTTAATACCGTGTCTGGAACACAGTCAGCCTGTCACTCTTCTGGTTTTATTATTTAATATCCTATTGTCTCATATGATCAGAACAGGGACCACATTGATTCTCATCTTCAAGGACATGGTGAGTGAGGACCCCCTCTAATCCTCTGTGGGGAGAGTGGCCTCCTCACGGTCAGCCTCCTAGGTATCACCTCCCCCAGTGTTCACAGCTAGGGGAGGGCAGGATGTGGCAGTGCTGTGGCCTGGCCTTATGGGTCCCTGGGACAGTCTGGCTTGCAGGGAAGATCGGAAAAGCCAAGCCTAGCTTTGAGTGTACCCAGAAGCCCTGCTTAGGCCACATCCCCAGTGGAGTGCAGTAACACCCCGTGGAAATGGACAGAGGCATTGGGAGGCGTTTGTTCTTTCTTCTCATGATCACACCTCTGCTTCCTGGCTGGGAAGATGTAACTGTCAGGCAGCCCAGCTTATGGCAGGCAGCTCTGAAGAGATATACATGGGTCATTACAGAAGTTTTGAGATACCCCCAAATCAAGAAACATAAAATCCACGCAGACAGAAACAAATGAAGCCCTCCCAGTAACACCGATAAGCTGAGCAAGTTGACGCTTGCCAGGTGAATCGGAAGGGACACTGTCAACTGTGCTTCTTGGAAGTGAAATAATGGACCATAATACAGACTCTCAAAACTTCTGCAGTGACCCATGTATGCATAGAGCTGCTAAACGTCCTGTGTATGGCTCCTACAGTCTATGGTTTTATTTCTTTGAGGGTCATAAGTGTCCCCTGTCTGAACTAGAGATGGGACACGTGTGGCACGTGGTGTGGGGGAGACAGTAAAATGTATGGAGAGGAGAATGGATCAGTGCGACATTCTTCCAAGCCCAGCTGTGTGGCTTCAGGCAACACAGTGGTGCTCTGGGCCTCAGTTTCCCTATCTGAAAAATGAGGCTGTCTATATATAACTTCTGGAGTCATGAGGAATGGAGGAAATGATAGCACCTTTATAAAATGTCACCTTTACTGTTGTGGGTCCTGGCTAATTTCACAAAGGCAGGGTCCATTCAGTTAGCCAGGCAGGCTCCCTTGGCTTATCCACCTCCTTCAGGCACTGGCTTGCCTCTCAGCTCTGAAGGTCCTGTGGGACAGCCCACAAGAAGGTGGCCTGGCTACCTAGGCGAGTTCTGTTCTCCTACCAAGGTCACACCTGGTGCTGTCTTGTGCTCCTATGCAGCTGCAAGCCTTTTGGAAGATGCTGGTCATCTGCAACGGGGCAAGCTGAGTGGTTACTCCCAGCCCCTTCCTATTGACCAACCAAAGAGGAAACAGAATGTTTGCAGCAACAGCAAGGAAATCTAAGCCACCCCACAAAGTTACTGGCCTGCTGATTTAAGCCTTGAGAAGAAACCAGCCCTAAAAGAAAACCCAAGGAGAAGATTATTTTATTTTATTTATTGTTTTGAGACAGAGTCTCACTCTATCACCCTGGGTAGAGTGCTGTACTGTTGCTCACAGCAGCCTCAAACTCTTGAGCTCAAGCAATCTTCTTGCCTCAGCCTCTCAAGTAGCTGAGATTACAGGTGCCCAACAATGCCCCAGCTAGTTTTTCTATTTTTACTAGAGACAAGGTCTCACTCTTTCTCAGCGTGGTCTTGAACTCCTGAGCTCAGGTGATCCATCTACCTTTCAGAGAGCTAGGATTACAGGTGGGACCACAGCGCCCAGCCACAAATGATTTTAATAAAAACATGTTGACTATTACAATCCTGCAGGCAGAAGGTTAAAATAGTTTTGTAGGCTGATAAAGCCTTGGAACAGGTCCACGGCTGTTTACTCTAAAGATCTCAGGTGTGCACTGTGAAGTTTATCAATCCTTTTACCACATACTTATCCACACATAGCCACTGGGCTAAATGCTAACCAGAATCTCTAAAAAGTGTCAGGCTTTATTTTCACATTAAAAGAGTAGCTCATCAACCAGATTATTCATTAAATGTGATTTCAAAACTGTCTTCTCAGCTGTAATCCCAAATGGCTCACAGAGATTGGGTTTTGATCATTAGGTTTCATTTGGGGTGGAGGCAGAATCACAAATAATAACCACTTCCTCCTCCTCTGGAATTCCATCGCTCCCCCTCACATTCTTGATTTCCAAAGATAAATACTTTGACTTCCTTGAAGCATTCTCTTAGGAGAAAATGGGTCCCCAGACCTCCCAACCCCAGCAGTGAGTGAATGATTCCCCAGCCTGCAAACAGAGGATTAAGTCATAAAACTGTGAAGACCCCCACAGTCAATCAGAGCCACCATCATGCTGTTTTCACAAAAGGTTAATGGACACAGATAGAAGGAAACTGTTCTTCAAAGGGAGATCAAGGAAAAGTCTTCTGGGCCAACAGCCATGTGCCCAGTCAGAGGTCTTGGAGGAGCCAGCACCCAGGTATGAAAGCTTGGCAGGGCCCCATGAGCTGCTGTGGCAGGTTGCACCAACAGATCTTGGAATTGGGCAGGCCAAAGTCCTTCCCACAGGCTCTCACTTGCCAGCATCCCTACAAACTTGACTTTAGGAATCCCTCCCACATTCACCCCTACTTCTTCCTGCGTGGAAAGGAGAGCCCTTGTGCATTTGAGGCTGGGGGAGAAGGATGCAAGGATATAACTTCGTGAAATAAACATTTCTGTGAACTCTCCAGATTGTTTCAGAATCAGCAGGACACATGAGCCAGCCACAAAGGTTCACTTTCATGTGGATGCTGGAGCAGGCAAGACTTCCAAGTAAAAACTCTGAATGTGAATTTAGCTAGTTTTGGATAAAGACGCCTTTCAGCGTCAATAAACACCATGAATGAGGCCGCGGTGGAGTTACAACTTAATGAGATGAGGGGAAGTGCACCGGGTCAGGCCTCTCTCCCAGCCTCTGTCATGCTAATCAGCTGGGCAGCCGGCAGCTGAAAAACTGCTGGAATTTTTATTTGCATTTCATTTACTTGGAAGGAAATTGACCCAGATGGTCCACAAAGGCCCTGGAAGGCTGGCAAGCAGTGTAGAGCTGCACACTCCTCAGAGGGCCTGCACTTGTCTGCCCAGCCCTCTTCGAGCCTAGGGCATAAAGGATTAAAACAGCGTAAGGGAATTGATTTCATGATTTTTAGACAATTTCCCCAAGATTTCAGAAAGGACCTCAAAAACTAATTTAATCAGGCAGGAACTCAATAGTAATTAAGGGGAAGAAAAGCTGAGATAATGAAAGAGGTGGTAAGGATTTTTGCTGTTGCTGGTGGGAACCTTTCTTAATTAGGAAAAACTAAAAAAACTAAATGATGTTAATGGATACAAGCCTAGGCACGGGGAGCCAGCGGCCGGCACCGCAGTCAGCCGATGATGGATTGCCTGCATAGTTCACCTCTCCAAAGAGAGCCTCTACAATTGACCACAGAGGTGTCCCCACTGGCATTTCTGTGGGTATTTGTGTGAATCTGCCAGGCTTTGTCTATGTAGAGTCCCGTCTAGTGAGGGGGCTTATTCTTATCCAGGTAAGATTTGGGAATTGCAGGCTCAGGGCTCAGGGCTCAGGGCTCAGGCTGTCCTTTAAGAAAGGATGGAGGGATTTTCCTCCTGCTGTGCTGAGGTGGGAGGAGAATGGCTAAGGATGGCTGATGAGGACTGGGTATGTGAAGAGTTCAGGGACTCTCTTTCTTGAAAGGGACCCTGACCCATGTTTAAGCTGGGGCCATCTGAATTCCCGGGAAGGGACTGTATGTTGGGGAGCACACAGGACAGTGATGGAGCAATGGTTTGAATATCTGTGTCTCCCCCACTCATGTGCTGAAATCCTAATCCCCAAGGGGATGGTATTCTGAGGTGAGAACTCTGGGGGGTGATTACTAGTGTCCTTATAGGAGGAAACAACGAGCTCCCTCAGCTTCTTTCTGCCACATGAGGATCCAGCAAGAAGACGGCCCTTTGCAACATGGAAGAGAGTCCTCATTAGAATCTGACCATCCTAATAGCTGAAGATGTTAACAGATGGAAAAACATACCATGCTCATGGCTGGGAAGAATCAACATTGTTAAAATGTCCATACTGCACAAAGCAATATATAATTTTAATGCAATACCTATTAAAGCTCCATTGTCATACTTTAAAGATCTT